>SMGT01011605.1:76872-98495 GCA_004794575.1 Lanistes nyassanus
CCCCCCCCCCCCCCCCCGAGAGCCTTGAAACCGGCCTGCTAGTAGGTCTTGGCACACAGTTATGCAGTGGCAGTGAGCAACATTGCGCCGGCAGCAAGCTTCTCTCAATGCTGTCCCTTAGCAGGCGATGGGGGTGGGGGGACTGGGTGTGGGGACATTGGCCGATTCATTTTGAGTGGAAGTTCATACATCATCATGAATCCAAGCCACTTTAGTACCACTTCGACTGTGATGTTTTTAAAAACTGTACATGCTAGGGGAAATAGGGACTCCAAGACTGCTTATGCAATATCACCCAAGTTATGTCCCTCTACTGATGCGTTTTGAAGCAAACATGGCAGCATATTTTTTGGTACTTTTTTGTGTTTTGCCTTTGTTTTAATGAAAAAAATTTAGAACTGACTGATCAAATCTCTGCATCTAACATATACATCAGAGGCCAGCAGGGCTGGTAAGAGTGAAAGAGTGTACCCATATATGTAAAGAGGGAAGTGGATGGCCGGGTGGTGAGACTGCACATCTCAGGCCACAGGCTGGTTCAAAACCCATGTGACGCAACACACATTCCTCAGTTCATCCAGCTGCAAAGAGACACCTGACCCCATGGGTATGAGAAGGTAATGCACAAGAGATGGGCACCACCTTCATAATGCTGGCCCACAAAGTAGGGATGGTTTCAAACAAAATTCTCCCCAACAACCGAAAGAAACGTCAAAGCACATCCTTTAGTTTATTTTTTTATGTGTAAAATAGAAGTCGCATGTTCTGTTGGTATTTTACTCTGCTAGTCTGTAAACAAGAAACGTGTCTTACCCACAGAACACAATTAATTCATACTACAGGAGGAATGTATTATTATTATTATTCAAAATGGAACCATAAGCAACACCCAAGAGGTGACAATGAGATTAATGACAATGAAAAAGAGTCAGTGTTGACTTCTGGAGCATCAAGCTATTAGAAAGCTCTAGGGCTGGATTGTAGGAGCGATTGCATCTGCACTTCCAATCACCAGAGCAGTTGTAAGGCCTGTTCATTTTAGATGCACCTTTATGCATAAACAGAAAAAAACCAAACACTCATGCAACCCAATGTAGGATCTTTGGTCCTTTCATCAATATTTAAAAACAATGAAAATTCTCCTGCTTTACTTACACCGGGATTTGTCAAGAAAATAAATTTCTTTGTTAAAGAGATTTCATAAAAATATATATAGTATATATTAAAACATCATCATAGATTCACTTCATGGAAGTATTTTCTCCTACATATGGATCCCTGACACACAGTGATATAAAACTGTTACAGTGTGTGTGTACACACTCAACTCTTGTGAACTCCTGCCCTGTTTTTAATGATGTACTCTATAGGTGAATACATTTGCATGCTAAGGATCCTTTAGTGATCCTCATTTTGTCATAACAGAACCTGCATTCAAAAAAAAAAAAAGAAGACAAAGTAATTGGTCTAATGTAATCACCCAAATAAAAAACGTGTACACAGACTGAGCACAGTGAGCCAACAAGCCTTGCAATTTGTGCTGAAATAAAGAGCCGTGTCAAAGTTACATTACACGATGCCCATTTTGCTTGTCAGTGAAATGCCGGGGCAATTGGTGCCCCAGATTTGAGATTAAAACCTGTCACCCTAAAGAACTGTGCTTAATGGAAAAAAAAGAATGTATGCTATACAGTGCTGAGAGACTGACCTTAAAGAGTGCGAACATACAGTTTTTGATACATGGCCCTGAAACATTCTCACAGTCCAATCCTGATCTCAGGTTCGCTGCAGTCAAGTTGTAAAGAAGGCCATAAAGTTGGTGGAAATTATATATCAGCAAACACACACACACACACACATGCATGCATGCATGCATGCACACACACACATTCACATAAGCAAATAAATGTACAGGTGCATGTAGACACATGCACATATGCATGTGCACACACACACAAAAGCACAGGCATGCATGAACCTTCATGCTGGCAAACATTAATGTATGCATGTGCAGACACATGCACAAACCTACATGCACCAACAGCTTTGAGTCATCAACTAAGCCAAATATAAAAAGATTAAGAAACATTTATAAAAAAAACCCAATGACAGCTGAAAAAACGATTTTGTTCCATGTTTCATACAGGGCATATTCCTGTCCCTCTACTGTGCAAGTTTCTTTATAACATTCATCAGAGGTGAGAAGAATTCTTCATTTTTGCAGAATACAAAAAAAAAAGAAAAACAGATAAAGTAATTACACTTGAAAGTCCATACAAAAGGGATTTGTTATCAAGTGTTTTTAGTGATAGAGAAAAAGGTAAACAGTACAATCCTTCGAGTCTTCATTTTTGAGGAACCAAAGAAAAAATCTCCTCCAACAGTTCATTGGAGATGAAACAACACAAAGACTATGAGATCTCTTTAAAATGACAAGATCCTGTACACATGTTCACCTCTGAGATAATAATCAGTTAACCATAAGAAAGTTTATTTGAAGAATTTAAAAAGAGAAATGATAAGGTTGGAGCTGCAAAAACTGCTGCTCTCTTTTCCACGAGCTTTTAAGAAAGAAAACTATACCCTGTCTGTTTTCAAGACACCCTGTCTGTTCACTTACCTTTTTGAAATGTCTTCTCTAAAACTTTAATCATTTTCATTTTTAGTTAAGGGAACTGCGCCAACCTACATGAAACGACACAGACAATCAGCAGTTTTGGGGCATTACCCCTTCCTCATGATGACCTACTTCACTTCACTCAGCTAAGTGTCTGTTGTCTTTGCCTGTCTTAATCTGTTTGTGTCTGTGTCATCCTGATGAAGGGGTAATGTCTTGAAACTGTTGATTGTCTGTGTCATTTCATGTAGCTTGATGCAGTTCCTTTTTTTAACTTAGGTTTATTTCAAAGTGGCAGTCACACATTCATTTTCATCTTCAGCAGCAGACACTCTGCTGCATGAACAAAGCAAAATAATCTGATCATAAAACGTAAAAAGCATTTCCCACATTCCCCTGTCTTAAAGTATTATGACTCTAATTTTCAAGATTTCATTATGTACAAATATCAACAGTCAAACACCAATGCAGAAAGTAGGCTAAACTGGATCCTTTGCAAGTCTGATCACATCTTTTCACGTTCCCACCCATAAATGCTTGCTGTTATTCAAGGAACTTTGCTTCCCTAGCTTCGTTGTCTGGCTAAAAGCTTTCCACTATATCTCGTATTGATGCATAGGTTCCAGTGACACATCCCAAGAGGCCCACCACAAACAGAAAAATGTCTTTGATAATAACAAGAGGGCTGGGACCCTCCTCTTCCATCAGCAGCGTGACAAGTTCTATAAACGCTGGCAGTATGGTGGCCAGGGATGAGCTGGCCAGCGCCCCAATCAGTGATATCAGCAAATCCAGGTGAGGAATGAGCAACGCAAAGGTGGCTGTAAGGAGAGAGAGAGAAATTAGGCTATTGTTAAAAACATAAAATCTACATTTATACCATTAAATATGGTGAACAACTGATGCAGCTTTTTACCTTAGGTCAAGATGTAGAATAATAAAATTACATGCATACGAAATCTACACTTGTAGCATTACTGTCATCAGCTGATGTAACCCTTTCTCATTTTTAAACAGTTCAAGATCTGCCACTACATCTGTATGCAAGCAGCTACAATTAGTGCAACATACTTTTATGTTCCCTCTCCCATACAGCTGCAAGTAAGGTTACAGAACTTTCCATGCTGCATCCCTTGTAGAGGCACAAGGTAACAAAACTGCATATGCTGCAATGAGTGCACATGTAACTGTTGCACTTGCTCGCAATGTTCCTTCAACTCTATTGTTCTGTGGCGAGTGCGTGGTGAGTGGGCTTGTTAACGCTTTAGAGTAAATTTTGTCCCATAACATTTTAGGCTGTAGAAGAGGGGAGTGTGTGTCTGAGACCCTGCTTTCTGTGGGCTAACATGGGGAGGACAGTGACCAACTTCTTTCTCTTGCTGTCTTACCTTCCCAAATCCATCGGTCAGATACCCATTGCTAGCTTGGCAAACACGAGTAATCATGTTGCAGTGCACAGGTATTGAACCAGCACTTACAGGTTCAAAACCCTGCTTTCTAACCAGTCACCCAACCGCTTCCCCAATCTACGTGCATCCCCCGAAGATGCACCTGTAACACCTTAATTTTTGTTTCAAGCAGCAGCCACCACTGGCTGTTTCCTAGCACTGCCATACATCTTGTCTCATCAACATCTTCTTAGAAACCAAATTCAAACACAAAACAGAACAATGTGTATGCACAGGCACCAAACTCCAGACACCTCACCTGTTAGAAGCACAAGGGAGACTCTCAGCATGGATTCTCCATGTGTTTTCAGCCATGGCCTCTGTAGCCTGGACTCAAGACTGGGCCAGATTATTTTGATGGGAACATAGAACTGAATACCATACGACACAAAGACAGACATGGCAAACATCAGCTTCACAGACAGGTACAACCTGCAAGGACAAATACAGCTTTTCAGACAGGGTGGACCAAACACAAGGCAAGAAAGAGAAATGCCTGTGGTCATAAGAGAGACCTGCACTGGCTAATCCCAAATACTGTGTATGAATAATGAATCCTTTAACTTACACGAGGTTGTACCAAACGATGATGGTCTAAAGCATTTAACCTGTACGATTCCACTGTCTCAATGTTAGGTCTATGGTCAAAACATAGAATTTATAGTCAGAAATGTTGATAAAGAAAATGTTCATAAATTAGTTGGACTGTCAGCTGAGCAAAAATAAAACAATGCAAAACCAAGGAAAGCAAAACAAGTTAAAAGCCTAACCAATCGTCTGTAGGAAGATTCAACGTGATGCTGCCCTTGACTTGGTCTGTGAAGCGCAGGTAGCCAAAGAATCCCACAGCTGTGTACAGACAGGTGACAAACACCATGCCTAGGTTGAGGACACCAGTCCACCCTCCAAAGTCTTGAGGACTGCGCATGCTGTGCTCCAGTGGTAGAACCTAGCAGATGAAATCTTCAGGTCAGCTCTATCAAAACACCAGGTGAAATGTTTAGAAATCCTGTATCACTAAACCACATTCGCTCCCCAGTTTAGGGTAATGACTTAAATCCCATTCTGCAACATTTGTAGGTGGGAGTTTTCTTAGAAAGTCTTTCTTCGTCGATCTACATTTTTAATTTCACTGTGGCTGCAAGTGGGTTTATATGTCCCCCCCCCCCACCACCACCACCAGATCCTTACTTTCATCCCATTAACTGCACATTGAAATTTAACTTGTTTTTCTTTTCCTTTATTCTTTGTTTTGTGAATTTATTCACTACCCTATCATGCAATAAAACAAACATAATGACAAGAACATGCAATAAAACAAACATAATGACAAGAACATGCAATAAAACAAACATAATGACAAGAACATGCAATACACTAACCAAACTGATGCCCTCAAAGGCAAAGATGGCTGTTCCAAAAAATAATGGCAGTCTACTGACATCTGCAAAGGCAGGCAGCTTTGCAGAGTCTGCTAGTCCCCTCGTGATATACTGGAAAATGATGGTTAGACCTAAAAAAAAGAAGTTTTAACCACTTGTGATGTTTGCAGTATATAGGCCATGTCTCTAGTTAATTCATTTCTAGGATCCAAAAATAATTTATTTCTAAAAGGGCTGCTCATCTTGAATTCATCAGTGACAATGAAGTTTTTACACAACTATTTGTGAGCCAAAACAGAATGACAGATGTCAACCAATCAAAATGATGGAGCAACTAAAGAAAAAAAATCTAGGCAATTCTTCCAGTAGTGACATCAAACAACTAACGACCGATACAATGTAAGGACAGAATTAATATTTCACACTGCTTTTCTTTCACTACAAAGTGAGCAGACAGTGTAGTCTTGACTATTAAAGTAACAAAAAATAATAGGAACATGTGACTGCTGCTTGGAAATAAACCTAAGTTAACCAAATGGAACTGTGCCAAGTGACATGAAAAAACACATGAACCGTTTCGGGGGATTACTCCTTTCTCAGGACAACACAAATACAGACAGAGACACATACAGACAAAAACAAAGAACCCACTACCTGTCAATGTTAATAAGTTTGCAAACGAAGAGAAAGGTGCCAAGACCCGTAGGTTGCGTAGCAGTGCATAAGGAATGAGCAGCACCATCACCACGGCTTCATAGACACGCAAGTTGGGGCCATGGGGGGACATTGTCTGGATTATCTGGTCAAAAGACCAAGAACCAAGCAGTCATGTACTCGATCAGTTCAACTGCAGTCAACTGTGCTCATTTAAAACTCAATTTAACAGGTGTCTAGTAATCTAGATCACAAAAATGTGTTGTCATTGTGAAAACTGTAATTACACCAACAGAAATGCTATATACTGCAATTGTCAGCATTATCACTTCTTAATGCATCTTTGTCGGTGATCAAAATTTAGTAAAATAAAATACAATTGAGACTGAAAGTCCATTAAGAAGAACATGCTGCAGCCTAGGTCTTGTCTTACCTGCTGTAAATTCTCTGCAATGAAGACAATATATACAGAGCAAAAACCCAGCTGAGTAAACAAGAGCAGGCCGTTGACCGTGTGTCTGCAAAATACACCAGCAATTCAAAGTTAATGTAGAAAACTCTTATGGTACCTGCAACAGGTGTGTGAAGATTCTGACCGCCTTTCTGGCCTTGTTTAAATGACAAAATAAGGAAAAATGTTGATTTAACATCTGCATCATATCTACCAACAACAAAAAATATTGTTTAGCCTTAATTATGCAGTCAAAGCACTAACTGCGTCTTTATTCTTCTCCAAATGTGTTCCAACTGCATCCAGATCCAGCAAGCAAAAAACTATCCCCTGCATGTATGCACACATGTACATCATCAGTGTGGTTACTTCAAAGACCACCCCCCACCTACCCTCTACCTCTAGTAGTTGTCAAAGGCAACAATCTATCCTGATTATCATCTTTTTAGTATTATCCTGATAAAGCTGCTAATTATTGTGGCACTTTTTATTTGATTGTCCAGTGGTAAGCTTAAATATTAGCCTCTGACTCAAAAGAAAAATCCAACTCAAACATTTCATAAAATGCAGATTAAAAATGTTGACGCTTGTGACTGACCTTGATACATGTGCATATTTCCGTAATCTCTGAGGTCCAGTCTTAAGACAAGTTTCCATGGCATCTGCGTAACTCAGGGTTTTACAGCCAGTTCTAAAGACCACAACAGATTCATGATTAGTTTGTGTATGGAGAGGAACTTAGGTACCGTCCTAAATAATGTACTGAATAATGGGAAAATGATATGGATACCCAGGACTACCAATAAGTGAATAACTAAAATACCAAAAGAAGTAACCACCCCCCCCCCCAACACACACACACCACCACCACCACCAAAAAAATGCGACCAAGTTTAAATTTAAGAAAAGGTTGCCACAAAGTGATTATGCACATATAAACCAGGGAGACAAATGAGGCATGGCAGGCTAAAAGACCACAGATCTCAAAATAGCAATAACCAATCCAGTAAAGGAATTATTGCCCAGCTGTGTTGGTCTGTCTCAATTGCCACTGCATCCATCTGTATACATGTCTCTCTGTTCATCTCTCTCTCCCTCCATGTACTTTGTTATCCAACCAGGCGAACCAGCCATCGTATCTTTTTTCTCTCCCCCCACCTCCCCCGACAAAAGAGGGCCTCAATCTTTGTGCAATCTACACAGAGCACAACTCATTTCTTACCTCTTAGCCAGGACATGGGTACACCTGATCAGCATGTGCATGCAATGTGTTGCCATGGCACCAATCAGCAAGATTCCAGCAAAGCCTGTCTACAATTGGAGGTAAATAGTAAATACAGAAGCAAAAGCCATTCACATTTACTTCAGAGACTAAATGTCAGTCCATAAATACACTATACAAAAACTCATGCAACTCATGTTAATAAACAGCAACCAGCAATAAAACATAGTTCTATAGTATCATTTATGTACACAAAGTGCATTTCAAGTGAAATTCCAAAAATGTATATATCATTAAAGATATATACACAAGGAATGACTGCACATGCACGTGACATATAGATGCACATGTATGCACACACACTCTCTCTCAAGCACATATGCACATATGTAAATGCCTGTACACAAGCCTGCATGCACACACACACACACATACACACAAAGATAAACAGGCAAATGCTATTAACTTATCAAGATTCCAATTTTATGCCAGTAAAAATTAAATTCAAAATGGTTTAAGCTTGAGAAACTTCAAGATTAAATCCCAAACACTTCAACTTTTAATAACTTGGACACATTCCACTATAAGTAACAGGCAGTATTTAAATGTTCGTTAACACTTTTTCACACTTACCCACAGCCCTGCATTGTAAACAGCCAAAGGCATGGCCAATATGCCAGTCCCTATGTTGCCTTTCAGTAGATGCATAAGACACTGGAGGTTGCTAAATAAATGAGAAACAATTGCAATGTGCATAAACACTGTGCTACAAGAAAACACTGCAGCAAGGGAGCGTGGAAGCAAAGACGCAGGCTGAGACAGAAAATCGTGGATGGACAGGGAAAGAGGAACAAATGGCGTTGATATTAATGGTACACAGACAGACCCCACGATAGCAAAATGCTGATATAGTGATAAGGAATTCTTCACTACACAGGACAATGCCTATTAAAATACCTTGATTATATTGTCTAACATGAAAAAATATAGTAATAATGTAATCAATAAATCCCACAATCTCGTCAATTTTTTTTAAATCAATAAACTGCCAGACATAGAAATGCAGCACTTGAGACAGAGCAAGAGACTGAGAGAGGGAGAGAGAGACTGAGAAAGAGGAGAGACAGAAGGCTAAATTTAGACAAGGGAAACCTAGAACATAATGCAGAAAGATTTGAATTCCACCAATCTTCGGTTGCTTCCTGTCCCACTGTATTTACGCATTCATGGTTATTTTACAAGTCTGAGAAAGGCGCAGAACAATATTCCACTACCCTCTTAAAACAGTATGTCTATGACCATATATTAAATCCTTGACTGCACAACGAAAGGTTAATACCCGCATCAGGACAAAAACATATGGACGGCGCATGTTCACCTTCTCGGCATCCGCCCAATGGAACTCACTTCCCCACAACATTCGACACTCCCCATCACTACTTTTAAACGAAACTTGAAAACTTTTCTCTTCCGCAAGTACCTTGACTGACGTCGCGACTGTCTGTCTGCATTAACTTACAACTTTCGCTGTTCATCGTCTCTTATGATACTTTTACACCCATCTGTGACTGAAGGACGATCTGTTTCCCAACCTGTTGGTCAGTGTTCCGTTCATCTCTCCCTCTGTGTGTGTGTGTGTGTGTTTCATTGTTTTCACTAGAGTGTCTGTGTCCCTCGTCCGCACGAAGTGTGCATAAAATGTGTTTTCGCGTGTTAAAAATCCACATTTTATTTTATTTATTTTTATTTAATACCTAGTTGTGTTGTTGGACATTTCATTGTCAGCATCAGAGTCCAGCTCCTTGTCATCATCAAACTCTTGGGTACTGTAGCTATAGGCATCCCCATCTTGCTGTGGGGGACCTGTTTTAGCTTGTGGGTAGCCTCCAGGGTCACCAGCCAGGCTGGATGTGTCAATGGAGGCATTCAGTGGCTGATAAGGTGAAATGACGCCATCTCCCACATGCACAGTTGTCTCTGTGTGTGTTTGTGCTGGAATGAAAGCCTTAACTTCTCTAGCATGCAGTGCTCCATACCCATCAGGTGTGCTGCTTGCCATGGCGTTTGCTGTCAACAAAGGAAAGTATGTGTGACACACACTACAGAGTACGATAGTCTAGGAAGAAGACATACCAGTCCACTGCCTCCACTTACCTGCATAATTTGAAATGAAAGTGTTAAGGGGGTACTGTTAGTGTTGAATGTCTTCTATTACATTTTATCATTAAATGCTTTACAAAATTGATAAGATGAAATAGTTTTGCTTCCCCCATCCTGACACATGCGGCCGTAGTGGATGAGTGAGCAGATAGGTGGACGTCAGGGACCACCGTTGTCAGGTTCTATCTACATTATCTCCTACAGCAGACACTAAGGTGTTGGCTCTCCCCACCCCTCATGCCTCTCCATGATCTCGCCCTCTGACTGGTTACTTCTGAGAGAGAGTGCATGTGTATGTCAGACTGTCTATGTGAGAGACTGTTTGTGTGTGTGTGTGTGGGGGGGGGAGGTGGGCATGTGTGTAACACATTTTCTTGCAGATCAGTATAAATTATAATAAGAAGCTCTTCCTGAACTGTTCATAATTGTTTTCAATGCTGAAAAGTTATTAAAAAAGCTTTAAATTCGATGTAAGACATGAACTATTAATAATTAACTTCATCATGCTGTCACATCTATATGGTTCTGTAAAAAGAATGTGTAGGAAAGATGGACTTTAAAAGCAAGAATATTAGGATCCCATGACTTTCTTTGAAACCTATTTAAATCCGCGTAAATTTTTGTATATGAGATGCTAAACAAAATAACATAAAATTGTCTAATAATACTAAATAGGACCTCAATGGAAGCAGTAAACAACAGAAATAGCTAAAACTGAAAGTAAAAAGTTCAAATCTATCCACTGAACACCAGCTTAACTACAGAGACACTAAAATCTTGACAGGCAAAAGCCACCGACACACAGTAATAAAGTCACTGTCAGAAACACAATCAGTGACTCAGTGACACAGTGACACACACCTCCTGCCTCGACGTTCGGAAACTACAACAGTCATAAGCCGCGAAAACAGTGATCTACCATAGTTTCACAGCCTACGCCATATAGATTCTGTCGTTGACATCAAGTTCAGCGTATCCGGTAAAACAACCCTTCACCTGTGTGGACACACGAAAGCACTGCTCTCGAGTTTATTCTCTCCCATTTGTTCTCACATGACTACATCCATGACTGTAATTGAGCCGTGCATGACTCAAATTAGAACAGGGGCGGTAACGCGCAAACGTCCTCTTAATATTTTGAAGTTATCTACCCTCCCTCTTGTTGAATGCGGTCGGTCAGTTACCCTACCCTCCATCTTTTTTATCACCAACTTTTTCGGATAGATCATCTTATCCATTGCCGAAAGCCTTTGTACTCGGAATGTACTGACCTGGGGCAGAACCCAATGCTCATGCAGTCGTATGATCAGTCGAATTCACTGTCCCCAACATGCCTGTGTTTATCTGTCACATTCTGTGGGGTCCAGCGATCACGGCAATATAATTTTTTATATAATTAATATAAATCATTGCTCTCCACAAAGCTTTGTTGCTTTGTGACTGTCATTACCCTTGTCCGATCCCAGCTGGCTTTCACTAAAAGCAATTCAAGGTAGGGCACCATGTGCGCGCCAGTCTACCATGCACAGTGTCTACCTTTACTTGAATGCCCAGTTGATGAGGTAAGCTGCAGGTGGCTGCATGGACAGAATCAGTGAGCAGATGTACGCATGAGTGCATTGCATACAATCTATACATTAATTAAAGGCATGACTGGTCGTAAGCAGACATATACAATCAAGTTTCAGTGGACAGTTTCGATCCAATAGTTCTATAGTAAATCAACGCTGGCAGAAAAAAAGTTTAAATAAACTGAATTAATAACGGACATCATTTTAAAATGAAGAAAGTAACGCTAACAGAGGGAATATATTGACACTTGTGATTACGGACCAAGTTGATATAAAATGTTGGCGCTTTTTAAGATTTTGTTTGTGCATTGGCATGCACGTGTCAGAGGTGAAGGACATGAGGCACCGCCCCTGACCCTGACCTTTTTTCTCTTCGTTCAACCACCGGGGAGGGGGGGGGGCTTACGTACAACGCCATTCAGCATGGGAAACGCCCTACAGTGCCCGTAGTGTCTGGACGTTGTTTAACCCTCGATAACCGCGCCGTCTTGAAAAGGTCAAAAGGTCAGGGCGCCAGCTCACAGTTCGCCACAAAACTTCGAACACGCTGGGAGTCATCCTTTACACGTGCGTTTTCCTGCGCGCGAAACACACATGCACGTGGTGTAGTGCACGTACAGATAGGTGCATCAGGTAAGACGACAATCTTTTTTCCCCCGTATCTCAAAAGTATGTCAAGGCGAAAGCTGCACGCAGCATAATGGTTGTAACATAAGTATACCCAGAATGAGAACAGCTTTAACACGGGTGACTAACCTGGCTTCCTGCGACTAGCTGTGGCTGGCCATGTTAGTGCACAGCTAAGAGATCACTTGCGTGGGTCTCCTCTCAACCCGAGTAGATGTACGTACAATAGACAGGGTAAACGGGCGTTATGAGAAATTTTATGTCATGAAGTTTAGACACGAACGTTAATTGCTGTGCAGTCATACTCTGGGCTGGCTTGCATGAACGTCCTTATTGTCTGTTCATACGTAAAATGCGCATAAAACCACACAGAAAGAACTTCAGGACTAGTATTATGACCGAAAGAACATACAAATGGCCATGCATGCAGCCTATTTCAGAGCTTCGGGTGTATAGGTAGGTAAGTACATGTATATCCATCCCCTGTCCTGTTGGAGAAGCAGATGGCCGAGTGATTGGACGCTGGGCTTCAATCCCGAAGGTGCTGGTTCAGTACCCGTGCGCCGCAGCACACTTCTCTCAGGTCACCCAGCTGGGAAAAGGGTACCTGACCCCATGGGTCAAAAAAGTGGGGGCTCATGCACCCCCCCCCCCCCACGACCTAAACACAGGTCACTGGACAAGCCCTCTTCTTGCTGAGTAGCTCCGTGGCAAGGATAAGATTCGTATACGTGTGCGGCGGGGAAGTTTGCCGAGGCGCGCAGTTACGGGCGAAAAAATCTAGCTGAAGAACTTTTCTCCAGATCCTTGCTGTGCATACATGTAGTCAAATGGGGGCGGGGGGCATGAGTACTGTGGGCCAGAAATTGGATAAATGGCTCATGGCTGACCGTACGCACTGATTTCCATTAAGAATGGACTTCCGAGTGCACCCTATCATACAGTCCAAGACTAATTTTGGCACACAACTTTTATCTATTCTTTCGTGTTTTGCAGCAGAGCGCTTACAGAGCATCCATGACTTACTGTCACGGAGAGGGTAGTGCGACCAGCGTCCAAAGAATCTTTAAAAACAAGAACAAATACTAAAGGTTAATAGTCAGCCAGTGTCTAATACAGATAAACGAGCCACCGACAAACAGAGGGAGGGGGAACAATTCACACTACCTGAAGATGACTTGTCAGCTGTAACAGCTGTGGACAAAATAAGAATAAGTAAACAAATACGCAACCATGCGCGCACGCCCACGCACGCACGCACGCACACACCGCCAAAATGATACTATTATTTAAAAAATATATACGATAGTTATGAACAGGTATATACGCAGTAAAACTTCAAAGTACACTTCACCGGAGACCAAAACACTGAAACAAGTATAGGATATGATCGGTCAGACATGGTTAATTCCCACAGAAATATGTGGCCGAACGCTGACGTATGCATCTGAACAAAGCGTATGCGTGAGGACACACACACACACCACCACCACCACCACCACCGCAGCCACCACCATCGCCGTCGCCGTCGCCGCCACCACCATCACCACCACCTCATAATTTTTATTGATTGCTGCTTGTTGATTTAGGCATAGTTTCATTAAATTTAGGTCCACCACGCCCCACCCTCACCTCAGTTTTTGTTTTTTAAAAACTGTTCGTGCCTGGTGTTTGACCAGAACAATTCTCATGAACTTTAGATTGAAGTAAGAGATTAGGCCATTCGGACGGAAGACGTGTAGCAGAAAGGTAAGTGTCACAAGTCCAGACCGATTCGCTTGCTAACTCTGCAGGTTTAGTGTCGAGATGAAATGGTCTTTTGATGATGATGGTTATTGGTGGTGGTGGTGCTGTCGTCATCGTCGGGTTCCAGAGCACAAGTAGTTGCTTGTTGACCTCTAAAAGTTCCGTGCTTGGGGTTAGAGCGAGTGAACCAGTCTCAATCACACAACGATTTCAGGTAAAAGAACATGGGCCGGTCCTTAATTTTTTTTAAAAAGCTTCAGGTTTTGTGTTACATTGTAAAAAGACGTCTGGCTTTAGAGGTGGAGTAGCTTATTAACTCCAATGTGCACAGCTCCGTTGTTGACAAATGTATGTGTATGGACAGTTTTAGTGTCAGGGCTAAAACAAACAGGCAGACAGGAAAGCAGCCAGGTGAGCAGGTAGACAGGTAGACCCAAGACGACAGCACACGGAACTTGGCGTTGTGAAACAGTAAATGTTACCCTGATCCTCATTCTTTGCATCTGGCTGTTCTGGCCGATGATAATGGGGTATGGCGCTGTTCAGAAAGTGCTTCCACTATATTAACCATTTAAAAGACAAATGGCATTAACGTGCTTTCGCTTTGAAAATGGTGTACGAGCTAGTGAGATAAACTGAAAATTTTTTGAACAAAGCCAGATAGAAAATATCATGAAACTGATAGACAAGACGTCGCTGTGTCATGAATTATAAACATAGTGCTGTTTTCAGGCAAGGAAGGATGGGTGAAATGTCCTTACGTAAAGTGCACTAACGAATTAAGCCCCTACTAGCATTCCGAAAAGTTCGGTTTTACCGTACATTGCACAACCATTAAGGAAAATATTTAAAAATGGGTTATCTGCCAAAGCTTGACCTATCTGATGTTGTATTTTCTGTTTCGAGCTACCCCGGACTTTATCAGTCAGGAAAGTCTGCTAGAGCCCATCTGTGGGATATGTTTGCGGCGCAACACGAGGAGCTTACACATTTCGTTTGGTCTGGTTTTTGTTGCTTTACGTTTGGTCACTAGCGAGGTTCTTATCAGGACGGTAAGATTACACTCACAGGTGACTCAGATTAGCATTTACGGCGAACACAGCTTATGAGAAAGTTTGTATGGCAACAGTTCAGTGCTTTTGTGGATAATGGTCGGGTGACTTTGACGACGAACTACGTTTAAACCAAATTAGCAAACGATCTTTGAAGCTTGGTGGTTCGATTTCGTTCTCATAGTTCCAATGGCCAGGGTTGTTCAAGAAAACTGTACCAGACTGGATCGAAGAACTAAATAATAAAAAATATATATGCATTAACCAGGGGCCCCGGCTGTGCCCGCTTGTTTGTTTGAATAAAGGCTGGTTGTGAACCAATGACACGCCCCCTCCTTAATCCCCCCAGCAACACCCCTGTATAACTTACAAACCCACAAACAAATCCACCTACCCACCTACCCACCCAACCACACACGTTCGGCTTTATATATTAGATATACAGTTACGTATGAATGGTCTACAGATTTACATTGCAGCTCGGGGTGTTTGGTCCGCAAAAAACAACATACTTGAGAGTGTATATGTATATCTAAGGTTTGCTTATACTAAAAATTATACACAATACACTACGTATGTGCGTATGTATACACGTACAAGCAGGGATGGGAAAACGCGATGATCCGGTCATCCAAGGTTAATAATCTTGCCGGGGTATGAAAAAGCACTAATCACTAATCAGTCGTGGGGAGAGGGATCGTTTTTGAGATCGGTGTAGAAACAACCTTAAATGGATAGATCACTGGATTTGCGATTTTTAAAGTTCCTGGTCCATGGGGCTAGCGAAATTTTCTGAACTTCTAGATCCCTGTATTGGTGCACGTGTATATTATTTGTAATACTGTGTACAAGTGGCACGTGCAGAATACACATTATTCGCTCACACGCGAATATATACAACAAAAGCGCGAGCGTGCGTGTACGTACAGTGTGCGCGCGGTCACGCCATGCCTGTGTGCATGCATGATGAAGGTTACTTGTCAAATTCCCACTAGGACAGAAACTGACATAGCAGCATACCGGGATATATGGGTATAAAAAAAAAAAAACAACGGCAAATGCCGTTCTTATCGAATCGTATCCTTAACACAAGCTGCCCTAACTCGTGATCCCTTTTCCTTTTCCCGATGATGCACATTACTCGGAACCTGTCTTCCCTTGTTTTCAGGAACCCGGAAGAAGTGAACGTACGGACACTTGGGTCGTTGGATGGCTTGCATGAGCGCTCGTGTCTCCTGTTCTTACGTAAAGCTGCACCTAAAATACACAGGTTGAATGAGTCTTACTGCCACTCTTATGAGCGGAATAGCAGCTACGAACGCTCGTGCAAGCCGGCCCAGAACCACAATGAGATTTTATGAATGGCCTTCCGGTTGTAAGAGCGCTGCGAAAAGTCAGTTCGCTCGGCATAGCTTACGCGCACCTAAGCACGTGTGAGGAAGAGATAACTAACTTTCATCAGCATGTGGAGGGGCTGGATGGGAGTTGGTATCCTCTCTCCGGGAATGTAGGTAGCTTTAGATGAATTTCACAACTTAGAAGGAGGTGGGGAGGGGGGATATCACTAATAATGCACTGAAACAGACTGATAGCCTCAGTGAGACGGTCAATTCGGAGAGGAAGCTTAATGTTCGGGGATGGCCGAATGGAGTCTGTCAAATGTTAAACCCCAATGATTATATCTGGATTCGAACCAGGAACCTTCGTTCTACACGCTAGTCCTCAGCTATATCCACAGAGCTATCGCGGCTCTCCATCTTCTCTCTACGTTTGAAATGCGCGTAAAATACGCGGGGCGAATAAGCCCTACACTTCTTTTGTGAACGGAAGAACGGAGACGAGCTTTCATTCAGTCCAGCCCCAGAAAGCATGATTGGGACCCGATATATAGCGATCTACTCAACACAAAAGGGGTAGCTGCCCTGCCAGACTCCTGGCACTACAGGGAACAGTACTAGGACTGGTTGGCCCGGTGTCAGTATAGTGTGACTGAGTGGGACTGAGACCAGTGTTGCGCCAGCAGTCCCACGTGTGGCAGCATGTAAATTTGTCTAAGCAACACCGTCCTGATATGCACATAGTCTGTGGCTGGACGTTAAGCAACAAATACCCCACCCCCCCACCCCTCAACACAAAAGGGGTTGTTACTTTACGGAAAACGCCAGATAAAAAAAGTCCCACATGACTAAGGGTTTTTTTTCTTCCTTGTAGACCGGGAACTCCTTCGAACCTTTTTTCATTCAAGTGACAAACAGCAGAAATTCGGTTTCTCTTTCCTTTGGTATGTGCGCGTTCCTGAGTGCGTAAGTTGTGGGCAAGCGCACATATGAGCACGCGTATTTAGTGCACACGTGCGCGCATTCGGAGCAGTGCGAGTGCTATAAAAAAACCTGGTCTTGTGATCAACTTCTTGTAGTATCCGCCTGTGACAACTGGTCCAGCTTATAAAATCTTTCTTCTGTCGTACTGTTCACTGCGCTGTGCGCTAGTGCTGGCCAGTCCCGTCCCGAGCACAGTGCGCTGTGTTCACATAGACACTATGAGTAACAAATATTGCTTCAAATGGGCAGTTCTGGCCGACCCACCCGGCAAGCAGATACCCCCAGTGCCCAGAATCAGACGCACACACCCGGAAATACTGGAAAATATGGCAGACGACGAATTAAAATGCCCACATGAAGGTTACAGTCGGAGCGATCAAATGTCTTACCACACATATCTGAAGGTAAGCTGGTGGTTTTTGTGTGGCTGCTATTATTATTATTATTATGATCATCGTCGTCGTCATCGTCAAAGGACGACGAGATGGTTTAAAACGTTATCCTCTTATGGTTGGTGGTGCAGGTACAAAAGTGTTTTGGTAAGTGCAATACATCACATGATCATGATGATATCAATATATTTATATATAAAACGCCACCTTGACGTTTTCCTAATTGTGTAAAAGTCTTCGAAGAACAGGGTTGATCACCACAAAGAGAATGAAAGCTTTTACAGAGGGAGACTGTTATAATGGTAAAGACGTCCAGGAAATTTTGCATTTAGTTTTTTGCTTTTGCTTTTGACCAATTCTTAGCCACGGCAGTCATTATCGTAGTCGTTATCGTTATGGTTATCTACATCATCATCTAGGTCATCATCATCATCCATCATCAACTGCTCTGTGGTTTTAATGATACCTTTAGTTTAAAAGAAATCCTACACATTTAGTTGTTATATTTGTGGCAAAGGAATACATCCACCACATATTGACAGTGTAACTGGTGGACTTTCGCAGTTGCGGCAGCTGCTGGATTGTCAAGAGCTGGCCAGCGCCCGCCATGGGAAGGAAGTCCATGATGAGCATCTGTTCATCATCACACATCAAGGTGACAGACTGTGGTTGGAGTGTCCCGTCTTACCTGTCGGGCACCATGAGTGGCTTTTATTTCGTGGAGTCTCTTTCTCCCCTCATTTCTCTCCCGTCGGTCGGTCGGTCAGTCGGTCAGTCGGTCGGTCGGTCTTTGTACGTATAGGTGGTGGTGATGGTTCTTTGTTAGTCTGCTTGCCTTTTGATACCTCTGCGTCTGTATGTGTTGCCTGTGTACGCTGATCTGAACCTGCTTTGCTGCCACTGCCAACAGCCTACGAGTTGTGGTTCAAGCAGATCCTCTTTGAAGTGGACTCCGTGCGCAGTCTTTTCAGCCAACCGGTGAGTGAAAAGCTGGTAGCCTGTAATTATACAGGTATGTTGCTAAAAAAAAAGAAGGACAGTATCTGGTGGGAATACGACATGATTAGTACACGGCTAGCTTTGGTTTTACATACCCATGCACGGATAAGTACACAATACGTGGAAGGCAGACACGAGTACAGAAATGGTTATGCTGTGCGTAGAAAGTTAAACATCCGGGGAGGGATTGCAACACAGGTTATCCTCGTTGGGTTTGTTGACAGCTACAGACTGACGTCCTTAAGTAGGAGGAAAATTAGAAAGTTCGGTGGTGGCAAGTTCAATTTTTGCTTTTTAACTGCTCCACAGATAGCTCCACAGCTAGCTCCACACATACCTCAGCAGCTAAGTCCAGTCGGCTGCGTAACATGATTTCTGTAGATCCCCTGTCCTGAAGATAGTGTAGGCGTGGTAAAAGGAACGACTTTTTATTCATTTTTACGTAAGCCAAACTGATATTTCTCTTCACGTAAATGTTCATTTCGAGCGCAGTGAACAGAAAGTGCTCACATTCTCGAGGCTGACGAAGTTCTGTACATTAATTACCTTTCCAAGATTTTGCTGACGTCGGACATCTAGCGTCATAGCCATGTCACCCCTTGTGATTTGCAACATGACCTTTTCACGCTCTGTGATTTGCAGTATCTGGACGAAAGCAAAATGCTGAAGATTCTCAGCGAGCTTGGAAGGGTGGTGCTTATCTTGAAGGTAAGGAGGTGGGGTGGGGGTAGTCAAAGAAATACACCTGCAATTCTGTCCTAAACAGCACATAAAAGCATGACCTTAGTAAAGAAACCATTTGTAAAAATAAGTCTCCCATACGCCTTGTCACTCAGACTTAAAACTGTGTATCTGCGATGCTGGGTCTGTGTGCGAAAGAGGCCGACGTTACCGGCGCCTTGAAATATTCAGGATAGCCTTAATAAAATTTTTAACTACTTGCAAGTGAGAACTCAGGGAGGAAAGGTCAGACTGGATGCTTGACTTTTCACAGCTGCTGGCGGACCAGTTTCACATTCTGGAGACCATGACACCGCTGGACTTCATGGAATTCAGGTTTCTTAATTTATAGTTGTTATTCGCTCACTCTCATCCACCATACACCTGTCCACACCATCGGGAATCTGACTATAGAGTTTAAGATAAGCTTTTGGTCAGATGACATCAAACAAGGATATCTCACAAGGCCCCCGTTACTGCGACCAGATGAACTAGTATACTAAGAAAACAACCAAACAGGTAGATAAACTATTGTCAGAACTATAAAAAGAAACAGAGCTTTACTGCTGGAGAACTAGAATAACGACATTTCGTCGAAATACTTATTTAAAAATGTGCTACACTCAGGTGAAAAGCTGAAGTTAACTCGCATGACCCATAGGGGCGCCCCCAAAGTAAAAGTTCACACCAACAGCAGTCCACAAGCTCAATTACGCGGGATATATACGCGCGTTTTCCACATTCTCAATTACGTGAGATATATACGCGCATTCTCCACGTTCTCAATTACGCGAGATATATACGCGCATTTTCCACATTCTCAATTACGTGAGATATATACGCGCGTTTTCCACATTCTCAATTACGCGAGATATATACGCGCGTTTTCCACATTCTCAATTACGCGAGATATATACGCGCGTTTTCCACGTTCTCAATTACGCGAGATATATACGCGCGCGTTTTCCACATTCTCAGTTACGCGAGATACATACGCGCGTTTTCCACGTTCTCAGTTACGCGAGATACATACGCGCGTTTTCCACGTTCTCAATTACGCGAGATACATACGCGCGTTTTCCACGTTCTCAATTACGCGAGATACATACGCGCTTTTTCGACGTTCTCAATTACGCGAGATACATACGCGCGTTTTCCCCGTTCTCAATTACGCGAGATACATACGCGCGTTTTCCACGTTCTCAATTACGCGATATATATACGCGCTTTTTCTACGTTCTCAATTACGCGAGATATATACGCGCGTTTTCCACGTTCTCAATTACGCGAGATATATACGCGCGCGTTTTCCACGTTCTCAATTACGTGAGATATATACGCGCGCGTTTTCCACGTTCTCAATTACGCGAGATATATACGCGCGTTTTCCACATTCTCAATTACGCGAGATATATACGCGCATTTTCCACATTCCCAATTACGCGAGATATATACGCGCATTTTCCACATTCTCGAGTAGCGTGTAGCGCTTCACGTGCATGAGACCTGACGCATGCTTCTGTCTCGTTGACGTTCCCACTTTCCAAGTTCCGTTGCAGAGGTCGATCTGCGCCTGCATTGAATCGATCGTTCATGACTCATGTTGCGTGAAGTATATTGATTAGGCAATGTGATTATGTGTGTGCATGTAGTGCCCAGGCGTGCTTACTTTATGTGTGTCGGTGCGTATGTGATAGGAACTACCTGTCGACAGCCTCTGGTTTCCAAAGTCTGCAGTTTCGACTTCTGGAGAACAAGTTGGGTGTCTCAGAGGTACCGATTACTGACGTTATTACATTTTTATTACGTTATTGTGTGTCAATTGAAGTTGTTACGCGTTTCATTGACTTCTTTACGTGTGTACTGACGTCAATACGTGGTTTGTGACGTAGTCACGTGTTGATGTTCTCACATGTTTGATGCTGTCACGTGTATAATACGTGCTTAGTGAAATTACTGTGCGGTTTTTTGACGTTATTGCATATTTGTTGATGCTATAGTCTCTGTACAGCCAATAGCTATAATGGTATTATTACGTTCATATCACCATCATAGTGTAAACTATGTCATTCTATAGAAATCAATCTTGGTGTGTGCTGTGTGTGATGTACGCTGCTACTGTATATTCTTTCATTATATGTTGATATCAAACTTAGTATCTGCGATGTACCCATTATAGTGTATCTTATTATATGTACCCATTATAGTGTATCTTATTATATGGATATCAAACTTGGTGTCTGAGGCGGACAGGGAGGAAG
>SMGT01011605.1:99108-118957 GCA_004794575.1 Lanistes nyassanus
TGTGTGATGTTTGCAGATGGCTAGCAGAACCAATAACAATACGACTTTTTTGGCGATCGAGGACTGACCAGAACAACATATGAGGCAAAAAGAACATCAGGCACTATATGTGTTAAAGAAAGCTTTACGGAGAGACATGACTGACGAGACATGTTGAGCTTTAATGAGAGATATTGAGTCATGGTGAGACATGAGGTTTGACGATCTGAAAACAAGTCTCAAATACAAGATAAGAATTAACGATTTTATAGCTAATATACGCAGAGATTCTTTACAGAGGAACCAATGAGATTCATTTTAAAGAATTAATACAATTTTTTTTAGCGTGCTGGTGCCTTTCTCTTTCTTTAGAAATGGCTGGAGAGAACACCGGGCCTAGGGGAGAAGAAGTTCAAGTTCTGGGAGTTTCTGAAGCACAGCGTCAGGAGATGGCTAAGCGATTCCATTCTAGAACCCGCTCAGGTAGTTTACACCCCAGATGGTCTATAGTGATATTAGTGATAGTGATATCTCACCACATGTACCGCGCTCTCGAGCGATATTATTATCTCCCCACAGCTACAACACTACTGGTAGTGGTGAAACTCGAGGACGTACAAATAGAGACAACGATAGCAGTGACAGGTGTTGTGGTGTTCATGATGGTGGTGATGGTGTTTTCCTATAAAGAAAATAAACTTAGACCACACAGGATGAAACAGTGCGCGCTGTATAGAATATTGTGTACTGTGTATGCACCTTTGGGTCGTGACTGCATGAGGAAAGAGCGTTTCCAATTTCAGAACGAGACGGACGAGAGGGTACAGAAGATTATGATGGCTGAATATGTGAAACAAGAGGTAAGACTCGCTGCGTTAGTGCTCAGACGCTTTTCTTCTTGTCGCTGTTTCCTGTAACAAACAGTCAGTAATACAGTCTGTTGTATTTTGCCTGCGTCTGTCGCTGTTTCCTGTTACAGTCAGTAATACAATCTGTTGTATTTTGCCTGCGTCTGTCGCTGTTTCCTGTTACAAACAGTCAGTAATTTGCATTGTTAATTTGCATTGACATACATTTTCCTGTTTTCTGTTGCTAGATTGCCACGGACAGATATATTGCGTTTGTCTCCAGTTATTGCCATGATGATTATAACGGCTGTTCTTGTTGTTTCTATACTTATTGCAGGTTGTTAAGTACTATTATTCTTCCTGTTGTGCCCCATATAACCCACTGCCTGGGATGCAAAATTCTTCCCAGTTGAGTTCTGTGCCAGACCGGGCACGCATGTGCAGACTGCCTTTCATCCCATTTAGCACAGACACAGAAGTCCTAATACAAACCATAACCGTAACCCTCCCCACCAAAAAAAAAAAAAAGCCATCGTAAGCTAATACTGCTTTCCAACCAGCGACTTGACCGTGACATTCACCTATTGATCACCACGGATTGGTCATTTCACTGTAACTAAGAAGTGATGCTGTGTAGGTCATGGCTTGTCCTTTAATTATCTGTTGTTTTGGTTAGCAGCCAACAGGCGCGTGCGCAGCGCTATAGTACGCTGCGCATGCGCGCCTAGCTTTGGGCAGAACTGGGAGGGGGGGGGGTAATTTCGCATCTGGGATACCCGAGACATCAGGGACTATTCTGCCACGCTTGCTGCCCTTCTGTCTGGCCATGGCCCTAACTGCTAATAATTTTGTTGCACGGAAGCAACTTCTAAACTGTCAAACGCTGTGGGTATTCCCCTGTTGGGCCGATCAGCTGTCAGTGAGAGGAAAACAAGGACCCACTTCCTAACAGTCTTGTTTTAATTGACAGGAAAGCTTTGGGAGTATATTTGACGAAGAGAAGTATGCCGCACAAGTTGCAAGAGGTGACTCTTTCTTTGAAAGTTTTGTGATTAATGATATGCTGGTGATAAATGATGCGTCAATTTTCAAAACAGGCATTGAGTTCGGTACATGTAAAAAGAAAAACGAATGGTGCCCTTCCTCCCATCCCAGTAAATTTTGCCTTCAGAATGAAAACTGAATTGTACACTGGAAGAGAGTCTGTTGTCATAACTGTTTACAGTCTGCAAGAGAACACCATGCACGCTGTCTGTTAACTACGACCTTAAGCTGCAGCCACAAAGTTGGGAGGGTCAAGATGGGTTTTCGTTTCTGTTTGGCCAGGCGAACGCCGGCTGAGCCACCGTGCATTCCAAGGAGCGATGATGATCTCCCTTTATCGAGACGAGCCTCGTTTCAACCAGCCCTTCAAACTGCTCACCCTGCTGATGGACATCGACTCACTGATGACCAAATGGCGATGTCAGTACTTTCTCGGTGCTGTTTGTTAGCTCTGTGTTAGCAATTAGCAATCAGAAATACTTGTTTCAACTCGATATTGGCGTTTGCGTTGAACCAAAAAGTCAAGTCTTCCTCAAATTAAATCTTACTCGCTCACTCACTCATGTATTTAATGTAAGCATGTCACGTGTCTGCAGACAATCACGTGATGATGGTACAGCGCATGATCGGAAGCAAAGTCGGAACCGGTGGCTCTTCGGGATACCAGTACCTTCGATCCACGATCAGGTATAGAGATTTCGTTGTGAACGACCAGATCTGAAATTTTAACATGGGTATGACAAATTGTTGCGCTTCTTCGCAGTTCGAGGGCATATAATCTTTGGTGTAACTGGTTTCATGATAACGCAGTTCAAAAACAGAGATAGAGTAAACTTTGGGGAATTGTCTTCTAAAGTCAAAATGTGTGTGGCTTTGCAAATGTACTCCAAAAACAGAGTACATTTTGGGAACTGTTTTCTAAAGTCACGGATACTTGTGGCGTCCGCTGCCTCTAAGCTCGTTCTTACAGTTACGGAATAATTCTGGACAGTTATGAGACGGGACTGATTTGCAGCAACTGTTCGACAAGTCTGAGGTTGATAACTTTATCAGAGTTTTTTTGGCGCAAAGCTATTGCTAACAGCTCCTAGCTAATTATCTGATATCGTTCTGTCACTGACCACGGAGCTATGAATGTTGAATATCTAACACTTAAAACGTTGAAGTACAGGACAGACTGAGACAACAAAGATAGTGCTTGCATTCAGCGTTTTATTCGTTAACTAAAAAAATAGCACTATGGACGGCAATGGCTAATGCGTGCACATTTCTTAACTACTCCGAGCTCATTTAAGAGCATAAATTTCCTTTAATTTTTGTATTTTATTTTGATCTCTTCAGCGATCGCTACAAGGTGTTTGTGGACCTCTTCAACCTGTCCACCTACCTCATTCCGCGGGCATACATTCCTCCCCTCACGGAGCGACTGAAGCGCCGCCTGTCCATTCTCTGCGCAGAGTCTCTCGCTGACCATGACGACAATGATGGCGATGACGTCACTTCCGACATGAATGGCTACCTCGATGCAGATGACAACGAAGTCAACGGCATCACTTCTGGGCTGACTGTCGTCGGCTTGGAGGAGGAAGACGGAGACAATGACCCGGATAAAGGGAGCAGAGTAAAGTTTACGTTGTAACGTCTGAGGACCACACAGTAATGTTACACGGGCTTGTAACAGCTTATACGTCTCAGGACCACACAGTAATGTTACACGGGCTTGTAACAGCTTATACGTCTCAGGACCACATAGTAATGTTACACGGGCTTGTAACAGCTTACGTCTGAGGATCAGCTTCATAAATTAGACGCAGAAGCTCATTTTGTGACAATTATCGAGCCAGTGATGATGACAATGTTGATGATGTTGATGATCTGTTCTGTTATTTTGTTTTTAGGCAACAAGATGAAATCATATGAAAGTGTGTTAATGCCCTTTGAGGATATTTTTCTGTTAGCAGGCTCCTTGTGCAAGAAAGCCGAATAGCTTACTTATTCCAGAATAGCCGCTATGACAAGACTAAGTTTCTAAAATCTCCCATACACGAAAACTGAATAGATTATTTTTCTGTGGTTTACTGTAATTGTATAACACGGCGCATTCCATGGGAAAGAAAATAAGTTCGAAAAATGCGAGTTCTTAATTACCTCTGCATAGTGTGTTTGGTCTGTCGTGACTAGAAACGACCTTTGACACGTGGACTGGCCAATCAGGTATGAACTAGTCTTTCTCACCTCGCTGTTCATAAATATTTCAGGTAATAACTCATTCATTTGCTCAGTCTGTCGATATTTTGGGGAAAGTCCTGTTGTTTTGTGTTGGAAATGATTGAATGCACGAAACTTTTTCACATATTTTGCCATTTTTGGCAGATGTCTTGATAAACCGACTTCCTGTTGTTTCTACAAAGTATCCGTATATGTGAATAGAGAGAATGCCATTAGTGCCTGACTACTTCCATAAAGGGATTTCGAATAAGGTGTAGGTTTTTCCTCTTTGTATGTGTGTGTGTGTGCGCGCGCGCGTGTGTGTGAGAGAGTTTTGTGTGTGTAAGGGTGTGCGACGTGCGACTTGTATGTGTGTGCATGCGTGTGTGAGTGAAAGAGAGTTGGTGTATGTGTGTGCATGCGTGTATACGTGAAAGAGAGCTGGTGTATGTGTGTGCGTGCGTGCGTATGAAAAGAAAAAAAAACGGGTCCGTGCATTAGCGGGTGAGTGACAGAGTGGGGGTGAAGTTTCAGAGGTTGGTTGTAGCTGGAGGTATGAAAACAGATTTCTGGTGACTACATGATAGCCGTGCCCAGTCAGCGGGAGAGTCGCCGACTGACAATAAATGAGGTGGAAAGCAATGAAGGGCATGAACGGGTGGATGACGATAAGCAGCATTCTAACCCTTCCAGGTTAGGGGGCGTAGCCTGACGTCTCTCCGTGTTTTCAGTTCCTCCATGCCGTTCCGCCTGCCAGACTTTGCATTCCGCTGCCCGTCACATCAGCCGTTACAGCTTTCGATCGCTAGTGAAGCGACAGTAGCCAGGAATTCTAGTTTACCTCGGCCGCACGGCCTGGCAGCAGGTGAAGCCGTATTTATAAATACAACTTCCTTTAAAGTACTGCGGACCCTTTTGTTCGGGAACCAAACAATGTGTGTGTGTGGGGGGGGGGGCGATTGAGGAAGGGAGATGGTTGCTTCTATCACATAAATTAACAGGTGGATTGTTCATCTGTCTGCGTGCGTACCTGAGAATCTGTGAATGTGTATATGACTGCGAGACTGATAGAGAACGATTGAGAGACAGTACGTTTACGCTTGTCTAAGTGTTACGTCTACGTGTAGCTGCACGTTCACACACACACGCACACGGGTACAATGCGGGACTTATTCACTATGATACCATATCTTCATAAAAGTGGTAGAGCAAATGGAAAGTCTGCCTGAAGATGCCATCAAAACACAACATTAAAGTAAGTTTCATACGCTGCTGTGCCCTAATATCACCCACCGTAATGCTCTGACAGATGGTTGCAAAGAAAGAAAAGAAATGGCTTTAGGCGAGATGAAACACGTCTGTTGCATACATCTGACTGACGGTGGCATTCTGTATGACAGTACCTCTGTACTTCCTTATCCGCACTCCCTACCTTCTAAATTCAACAAAATTGTGCATGTATATCTGTTCGCGTGTATTTAGAGTGCAGGCGAAGGGGGGATGGGATATATAAAATCAATAACACGACATGTAGCGAATAATGAATAGGGATAATAGACTATAAGGAAAGGCTCTTGTTTGCTGATTTGGACGAGTAGCGGGCTGCCTGCATTTTGCTGGAGGATGAGGAAATATTTAACAGCAGTGAGGGTAGCAACGACTTAAGGATAAACTGAACTCCCATGGTACCGAGCCTTCCCTCTGTTACTGACCCCCACTTCACCCTTGACGCACCACCAACCAAACCACTATAGCTGTTATCACAAATACTTTGGAAATCACTTGAGACAGCTATTGACGAGACTGATTCCTTACACCACACTCTTGACACCCGAACTGTGATGGATCTCGGCGTTGCAAAGCAATATAAACGCACCGAAACGGGAGTTCCGTCCACATGGAGTGATGGCTCTAGCTGGCTGTAGGAACACTCGAGGCAAGGACCTGTAGCCCAGGACTGTAGTGATCACGTGACGAGGTTGGGGAGGTGTCCGTGTTTACGTGGTGCTAATAGATGCGGGTTTATTATGGACGGCTCGTATGTAGCAACGGTCCCCGTTTGCACACAGCAAAGAAAAGGAGTTTTTGTGTAAATATTTCCGTGTGTTGTCCTCGGAGGTGGACATTGACCACTCATACACGAAGCCCCCGTTGCGTTACCTAGCAGCAGCACCAGACCTTTCCAACGATACCATCGCTTCGGTCGATCTCACTTGATTAATAATGACTGCTGCCTCTGTGACCAGGAACCCAACCAAAAGTGAAAAGAGTTTGGGTATAAAAGTATATCGCGAAACCAAACCAGCCCAGAAATCTGACAACAGATGACATGGGCGAGTTGTCCACGGATTTGCGCCACTCGCTGGCAACTTCTTCATACCTCCTTACATGAAGTTTTCTACGCAGAAACCTTCACCGCTGCCCCACAGGTTTTTCCACGTCCTGCGTCTGGTGTGGGTCGTGCAGAACTTGCCTAAAAAGTTTGAGGTCAAATCAAGGTGTCGTATTCATTAGTATGCATACAGGATGCACAGCTCAAACACCTTCCCACTTCACGTCTTTCCTCAGATTACTGAGGTCAGAAAGTAACAACGAAAGTATTTTATTGTTCACCATTAGTGAATAAAGCCGTAAAAATACTGTTCTTTTCGCGGCGCTCTTGGAATACCCCCTCCCCCTTTGCTATGGCGTCAACCGTGCAAACAGCCACTGCCTTGGCAATAATGGCAACACTGGCATTCGATCTGAAATATTTCTGCAGTTTGCTCCCTTGTGCACTAAAAGATTCTCGAAATACAAACACAATAACAGAAAGTCGAACTTTCAATTCTCCTCATGATATTTGGCTGGTTTGGTGTGGCAGGTAGGTCGGCCACCAACGGCTTTTTGAACAAACGCCAGACAGGTAAATCATGCATTACTTGGCTGTACAGAACAGACAGGTAAATCATGCATTAATTGGCTGTACAGACTAGACACAGGTTACAAGAAGTCTTTCTAATAAAAAAGGCCAAAAATAAAGAAAGTGTTGTTGAGCATTTAAACTTTATGTAGTGTCTGGTAGATTCCTAGATCGAATTATCGTTATTACTTTAGACAAATATTTTCAGGCTTTCTTCTTGCCTGTTCTACTATTATCCAAAGACGTAGAACTATACCCTTTGGTTTACCTAAAGGCACGTGCTTTACGTGGTGAATACTCTCCGAGAAAACTATATAAACGGAGGGTGGGTGAGTGTTTGTTGCTTAACGTCCCGCGCAAACGAGGAACATATCAGGACGGTGTTGCTTAGACATGTTTACGTGCCGTCACACTGGGACTGCTGTCGCAACACGGGCTTCAGTCCCACCCAGTCACATTATCTTGACACCACATCAACCAGTCCTAGTACTGTTCCCTATAGTACCAGGCGTCTGGCAGGGCAGCTACTAGATTGGGACGGGGCGCGAACCACCGAGTTCTCACCTCGGAAGCGGATGCTTTAACTATAAGACTGTCACATGTCACCCCTAGGCTATTACCTGTCACTCCTAGGTAAGCCTTTTAGCTCCTCCCTTTGTAAGCTAGCAGGGGCGTCATCACCAGGTTAATCGCTCCGCCCTTTCTGAACACTTAGGTAGGGGTAATGCTACGCCATTGGTCATGGAAGCCGCTCTGCTCCCCCTAGTCCGGCTAGAACCGGTTTACTTGAGGGTAGTGCGTCAGAACGCTTACTACATAAGAAGGTAAAAACGTTAGATCGACACACAGGGAGAGATACACACAGGGAGAGACACTCGGATGGAGTGTTAACGTAGCAAGACCACAAGAAGCGGACACGGGTAAACCCACTGACCTCTAACCCTTGCCAATCTTAGCCAAAGACGTGGAAAGAGCTTCAGTAGCAGATCTCGCGAATACATTGGAGTGTATTGCGCCGACTACGAGACAAAGTAGTAAGGGACTGTTGACTGTGCCTTATAGGTAAGACTGCTCTTGTCCAAATACTTATCTTAGAGTCTGGGACTCGAGTTGATGTAAGATAGGTGATTTTATCCTGCCGGAGTCAGGTGACGTCATTAGCCAGTGGCCGGGCGGGTATGCCAAAAGAGGGTTCAGAGAGGTAGTGCTGGTCGTACAGTGTCATAGCTTCTGTGTCGGTCGATGAATAGCTTTAGAGCCGCGTATTGCAGTTAAGCAGTAGTCTCGGTAGTGATCAGAGTTGGTGCTGTTGTGTCGGTCACGTATCGTAACTGTGTTCTGCGGAAAAGTAGTGTTCCCATAGTGACAAGAGTAGGTGCTCTTGTGGTGGTCACTTATTGATTCAGTTTGATAGCTTTGTTATTGTGTATCGCAGAAGTTGTTGTTGCAGTGGTGACAAGAGTAGGAGCTCTATTGTCGGTCACTTATTGTACGTGTGTATTGAGCGGGATCATAGGCCGGTTTGGCAGTTTGGTTTCCCTCTTGCATTGATTTGATTATTTCCTTTGTCTGTTGCACGTGGTATGACGTCATCAGGCAGCGTCTTACCCTAGACACGAGCACGGTGATTCTTTGTAAATACTTTGTAGATATTTGATGTTGTCGAGCCAGTTAGTGTTAGAAATATATGTTGAATAACAGTTCGCTGCAGTTGTGTGTTTTACGAGGGTGGGGGCTCTTGAGCTAGAAGTGTTTTGCCTGTGTGAGACTGAGCGAACGTATCAGTGTATGAGAATCTTCTCCCTCGGTAGATTTCTCTAGTTATTCACATTATTTCATAGCGTCGTCCCCCTCTGGTGTAGAAACCATTGACCTGTTGCAGTAAAGGTTTTGGTGACAATTGCTCAATTAAATCTACATTTTACGAGATCACCTTTAAAAGTTTGTCCAGTAATTCTGGAGAAGTCGAGTCCAGTAAGATAAGGTACCGCCCGCACGTCGACAAAGACCACCTAGGCGGTCTATATAAGCGGACTTTCAAAAACCAATATGTAAACGATGTGTTCAATGGACACAGGCTGAGCAACAGAGTACGCGTGTACTTTGAGGCGACATTTTAAAATGCTGTAACATAAACGCTGTAAAGAGCAGGTCTGGGTTGCACGAGTGTTTGCGCCTCGATCATAGGAGCGGTGGCAAGCCCCTTTGCCTTCTGTGTATTTTCCGCTCACCGTTACGTAGGACCTGGAGATATGAATGCCCATGCATTCCAAGCTTGGATGGCACCTTAGAGTATTGAAACTGGACAGGATCGATGGCAACGCACCTAAGCCCTCATGTGTCCGTAGCTCTTGCCATGGTGAAGCTATCTGATTAGAGGGGTCTTTCAGATTTGTGCATCGACACCGCCATGACCTTTTACATGGCAGGAGAAATAAGATTACTATACCAGCAGTTGGCAGCTGGAGATGAAAAAATTCTCCCCATTGCAGCGTTAGGTTGCATGAGCGCTCGTATTACCTTGACACAGATCGGTTGTCCGCAACTTTCATTAGGTGATCAAAGTTTGAGGCAACTTTTATACACAGAAGAAGCATTATGAACGCTAATGCAACTCGGGCTGAGCTTTGAGTGACTGACGACATGAAGCAACCTTTGGTCGTCCATTCCATCTCCTAGGCAACGTGATAAACCCCGGAAGTTTACTCCCGCTCCATCGCTCCCTAGAGTCTCGGCTAGCCAGGCCGCGGCATTACCATACACAAACAAACACTTAAGCCAGAGCCCAATCGAATTCACATCTGTACGCCCTACCCCCTCTCTACCCTCGTGTCGCAGCTGAGAGCAGTGAAATATGATCACCTGCCTTCACATCTCACGGGTGCCTGGCTTCCCACCAAGCAAGTTCTGAGTGCAGCTCGCACTCCCTGGATATTAATAAGCTACTGTGACAACCGATACTATTGGCGATTGTATCGATGTCTCTCTAGTGTTCGCCGGGAGACCATCGTAAATAAAAACACAGCAACGCCGGTTGAAAAGCCACAAAAAGCAGCGATTCTCTCACTCGTGAAACGGAAAACAAAAGCGAAGAACAGGTTGTTTTTAAAATGAAGTATTGCAGGCTTCGATATACATTATTATATCTGTGGTGAAACACAATGTCTCCTTACAACCAAGAAAATGTTTTTTGAAAGAAACGTTTCTGGGGCTATTTGTCAAAATAATATCACTTTTGAGAATATCTAACATACGTGGTTTTACAGTTTCAGATTGGAATTCGAGACTGTCGTTATTTCATCTGGTTTCTCAAAAACCCAAGCCAGAAGAAGCCATGTGTGGTTTAGTGTCTACCGTGGCAATCCTTTGTCAGCGAACACACGCAGGCGAGGGTGGAACAGCGAAGACACGTCTTAGGCCTACACTTCAGTGCCTCTTGTGAACAGCGTGAGCAGTGAAGCTTGACAAAAGGGGAACAAAATCGGCACAGAAAAGAGCTTGTATGATTGGTGAGACACGTAAGGGGTGACCTTGTCAACATGTTTAGACAGGAGAGGGAAACCATAGGAGAATACAAGACAGTCAAAGACCTGTACATAGAACTGATCTGAGTAACACAATCTTGTCAATCGCCAAATACGTTCTTCTCTGGACTCCAAAACTGCAAAAGGCGAATGTTTTTGGGAAAGTCCTGTGTGTTTGGACGATAACGGATATTTAGATGGTTTTCAGTCATCACACAATGCTGGAATCATGGTGCTGAAGGCACAAGAAGGTTTGCAGCACAGCCCGACAGGAAAGTCCGCCAATTCTCTAGAGCTACGTCACAGAGAGGACAGTGGCACTGAAGACGACCTCGACGAAGATGGAGACGACAATGCGCTTTCTGATGCAGCATCCATCGCCAGTCTGACCATGCCCAGACCCCTCAGCAAGCATTTTGCCAAGCCATCTTACTCCAGGCTACAGGAGCTTGACCTACACGTTCTGTCGGTGAGTGTGTAAAAGATTTATATATTGTGATGCTGATTAGTGCTGTGGTATTATGGTTCCACGTGTACTTGGTCGTAGAGTTGGTGGTTGCGCACATGAGTGTTTGCGTGCGGGCCCGCGTGTGTGTATGCGTGCGTACGTGTGTGTGTGTGTGAAAACAGTTCATGTGATGGACTAGAGCTCGCGCATAGTTTTTAGGAGTAATATTTTAATGACCATGTTCAGTACGCATTTTTTCCATCACAGGTGTAATGAATACGTATTTCTTTATGCGCACGTGTGTGCGTGTATGCAAAGGTGTTCACATGCAGCTCTCACATTCTCGAGCCTCCGAAAGTGCTCGCACACGTTTGTTCCATTGCACAGGAACAGATTATGAAATATGGTTGATAATAATCCAGATCTCTTTCCCTTTGCAGACGTCACCGGATGTTCTCAATTTCCCAGCGTTTGAGCTGGTCAGGCATCTCACTCGACCCACTCACACGGACGCTGAGGCCGTCTACGTCATCTTCCGGTGGGTGACGTGTCAGACTATAAATAGCCATTCAACAGCTCACCCAGGGACAGAGGTTGACCCTGTTCTGTCGTTGACCCTAGCAACCGCCGTCGCCCAGCTCAATCACGGGGTCATCGATCGCTCCGACCTGTTCTCTCACCTGTGCAGGTGGGTGCACCTGGCTTGTTAGTCCTCACACTGGTTGCTTTCAGGTGAACAGAAGCAGGCAGGAAATGCAGCCACTGTGGTAGAATTTGACGGAAAGGTTTGAGTTCTTAAACTTCTGTATCCTGCTCTGCTCTCCCCAGAGGATTTTCATGAAAAAAATTGAGCACTCAAGTGTAGCAACACATAAACGTAAATTAAACTTGTAGACTTCTTTCCTACGTCAGAGATTATCGTGACTGCAAAAGCAGATTATTCAACGCAACGTTCTATATTTTAAGGTCATTTACTCCTGGGGGTTGCAGTTGCTGGTTCTAAACATATAACTCTTAATGGCGCGTCTGTCTGTCTGTCTGCCTACCTGCCTGTCTGTTTGCCTGCCTGCCAGCATGCCTGTCTGTTTGCCTGGCTGCCTGTATGTCTGTCTGTCTGTCTGGAGAAAAAAAGAGGGGCCATGTTCAAACAATGGATTTTCCTCGCTTATGTGTATTGTCATTCTGCAGACGTTGTTTAGTTTTTGTTTATCATTAACACGTGTTGTATTAAAGTAGCTACAAAATAGACTGAAAAGAAAATATAAGACTTTTAATTCAGTCATTTTCTCCCGTCTTACAATTCGGTCAGGATCAAATAAAATGAGAGTAAAATGTTTAAAAAATTACTGTTAAAAAGATCCGAATATTTGCATTACTGTTAAGAAGATGGAAAAATTAGCATTACTAATAAAAAGAAAGTTGCGGAATGTGCTCTGTTGCAAATTCACGTGACGGAGAAGTTATGTACTTACGTGGAATTGTTGGAAACCTATTTATTTATTCACTGTGAGTCTGATTGTAGGAAACGTAACTTCCTCATTGCGAAGCATCGCCCCTTTTCAAGTCTTCTGGTCTCCATGTTTCCACTTCTGTGCAGATACGCGAACTTGGAGACTCACAAGATCACAGGCACAGTCCGCCATTACACCCGCCAGCCTGCCTCCCAGCTGTGTCGTCTGGAGAAGGGTTGCTGGTCAGCTGTCCTGCTGGATGATGGGTGGGGGCTGGTGGACTGTGCCCTTGGAGCCAGGCTCTGGGCGCAGAGACAGAGGTCACGACCTCGCAACACGCTGGCAGAGCCGAAGAGCGACGCGCGGCACGATGAGAGTTCGCAGTCTTCCGCCATTGTGGGTGTCGAAACACGGTCCGTTGTTTCCAGCACTTCCGGAGATTGCGAGAGAATCAGCGCGTCACCCGACAAAAACGGAACACCACATCAACCTGTGCGGTCCCTGCCGTTGCAGCATAGTCCGCAGTACTTTTACTTTCTGCCCGAGCCGGAGCTGCTGGTATCCTCTCACCTGCCTGACAACCCTTCCTGGCAGCTCCTCTCACGCGCTGTGACAGAAACGGACTTCCACGAGGCGCTTTTGCTCAAACCTCACTTTCATTACCTGGAGGTGGAGATGATGCGACCGGCCTCTCTCCGACAGATGGACATGGAAGAAACCACGGAGATAGTGTGGAGGCTAAAGGGAGACAATCTGAGGAGGTTTGCCTTCCGTTTTTTCTGCCCCGACGACGAGGAGCTGACGAGCGAGGAGCTGGAACGCTACGGGTTCCTGGAGAACCTGCACGGCAAAGGGGAGGTAAGGCTGAAGCTGTGTCCGCCAAAACGAGGTCGTTACACGTGCGAGCTGTACGGTTCCTATGTGCCGGCGCGCGGCAACCAGATGGGGCACATGTGCTCTTTGCAACTGGGGTTCAGCCGCTCCATGCCCCGTCCCCTAACGTTCCCTTGCAACGAGCGCCTGGAGTGGGGTCCTGGAGCAGAGTGCGCGGCCATCGGGTTGCGTCCACTGACGCACGAGCTGGGCACCGTGCACGTGGATGGCGGGCAGGCTGAGGTGTCCTTCTTGTGTTTGAAGCGTCTCCTAGCAACACAAAAGCTTTCCGTAGAACAGGCGGACGAGCCGCCTGAGGACTTGACCGGAAGCGTGGTGAACTTCCTGGATTATAAAAACCATCTAAGGATTTTCCTAAGACTGGCGCGGCCCGGAGATTACGTTTTGAGGATCTGCGCCAAACCGGAATCGTCCACAGGAAAGGTCCCGGTCGTCTGCACCTACCTGGTGCTGTGCGACTCGGGGTTGCCCACCCACGTTCCCCGCTTTCCCCCCGTTGGCAGCGGTAAAGTCGGACCGACGAAAGCGTTCCATGACTTCGGCATGAGCGTGGTCTGTCCGCGCAGCACGTGCCTTGTCACGTGCCCATTCTCCGGAAAAGTAGCTTTCGTCTTCCACTGCGACTATTCTGACGTCACGGAGCTGAGCTGCGAGCTGGTGCTGCACACGGCCAGCGGTCAGCCTGCAGACATGACGGAGGTCGTGCAACAGTCACGTCGCGGGAAGGACAGTTTCTTCCGCTCACGTCTTCCTGACCCCGGTGCCTACGTGTTCCACCTCTACGGGAGATCCTCTGAGAGTGAGGGTCACAAGTTTCTCCTCTATTCGTCTATCGTGGAATGCTCCGTGCCATGCAAGGACAGCCTCCCTCTGCCCAGAATTTTGCCGTCCTGGCAGTCGAGATTAGAGATCTTGTCCCCCTTGAGGAAATACCTGGTGAAGGGTTCTGTGGCGGAGTTTGCTTTGAGAACATCTGGGGTCAAGGACGTTGTGATTGTGGGATTAGAAACAGAGCAGCATTTCTTTCTCCAGGAGGACCCACTGGTGCAAAAGAGTGAATCAGTGGAACAGGAAGGACCAAACCCATGGAATGACGAGACTGCAGACAGTGAGGGATCACGCTGTCTTACAGCCAGAAACGGCCGCACAGAGACAGAGACGGAACAGGGTCAGGCAGCATTTGAAGATCCACCGGAAGCAAAGCCAGAGCAGTCAGGAAATAAAGATGTACGGACAGACACGACCGCCGACGATGGGACGCGGCAGATCTGGCGATGTCGAGTGTCCGTCGGTGACGAGCAGGCTGGGTCTGTGATGAAACTTTGTGTTGAAGATTCCTCTTCTGCTGGTTCCTACGTCTGGGTAGCGAAGTTCGAGGTGAGTGAAAATGTTCGTTCGTTCGTTCGTTCGTTCGTTCGTTCGTTCGTTCGTTCGTTCGTTCCGTTCCGTTCCGTTCCGTTCCGTTCCGTTCCGTTCCGTTTCGTTCGTTCCGTTTCGTTCGTTTCGTTTCGTTCGTTTCGTTTCGTTCGTTTCGTTTCGTTCGTTTCGTTTCGTTCGTTTCGTTTCGTTCGTTTCGTTTCGTTCGTTTCGTTTCGTTCGTTTCGTTCGTTCGTTTCGTTCGTTCGTTTCGTTCGTTCGTTTCGTTCGTTCGTTTCGTTCGTTCGTTTCGTTCGTTCGTTTCGTTCGTTCGTTTCGTTCGTTTCGTTCGTTCGTTTCGTTCGTTTCGTTCCGTTCGTTCATATGCAGACATCAAATAACTTTAGAGGAAACTGAGGTTGATAAGAAAATATTGAGAACACCCACCCACCCTCCCACACCCAACACCCAACACCCCCCCCCACACACACACACACAAGGAAGCGGGTGACGGGGTGACGGGGTGACGGCAGGTGATTAGGTTAGATGTAGTTCAGTCTGGGGGACACTGTCAAATGCTCATCAAGTAGTTAGAGCAGTCAGTCTGCAGTTCCTACAGCGTGCTTGTAGGCAAAGACAACCGCTCTTGAAACATCACGTGCCACCGTTTTCGCGGCAAATCAGAGATACAGATGATGGTTAGACTGTATTCACGAAATCATGCCACACAGTATTGAGCACCTGCATGCAGCTCCCTGTGCTACGCAAATAGAAATACTGGTACTGTTACAGCAGCGGTCTCCTATGAGAAGCCACATGTTTATTTTATTTTATTTCATTTCATTTTATTTCGTCCACCTGCGGACCAACGGCAGGTGATCACAGAGCGGCTGATGGAGGACACGCTGGAGCACCAACACCAGGTGTGGACGACGGCTGAGCAGGAAGCGCGACGTTGCCGTCCGCGTAGCGGGTTGCACGTGCAGGCGATGGACGGGGCCGCACACGCCAGCTACTTTCGCGACGACGAAGTGTATGTCTCCAACCCGCTGGGGGATGACGACAGTTCTGACGATAACTTCGGTGACTCTTCTGACGACCAGGACGAAGATGATGCCGGTGGGGACGAAGCTGACGATAGAATCGACGAAAGCAGCGATGGGACGGAGAAGGGAAAACGATCACGTGGCAGTGGGTCACGTAGCAGCGCGGAGGAGGGCAAACGAACTCCGGTCAAGGACTCCGAAGCAAAGTCAGGGCAGGGAGAGCTGTCAAGCGAGCAGACGACTCCAGTCGTCAGTAAGAACAGCGTCGCTGCAAGGGACGGCAAGGTCCCGCCGAAAACTGAGAGATCTGCAGGGTTGAAACCCAGGAATGCTCAGAAACAGCTGATACAAGATGTCTACGGATCTCACAGACGAAGTGCCACTAGGAAGAAGAAAGGGGAGAAGACTCTTGCTAGCAGATACCGAACGAAGACTCCCGACCACAGCGTTTCTAAGGAGCGTTTTGAAGTCCAGCGCACCCCGAGCACTGCTCACTCACCAGCCTTGAAAGTCGAAAAGGTTTGTGCTAATTTATTCAAGCTTTTGTCAGAGAAAAATGCACAACTTATGTTTTCCTTACAGTTGTATTATCAGAACTGTGTTTTAAAAGAAGCCAGTCTTTACAATTTCGCTCAAGCAAGTTTATAAAAGCCTTTTTGACAGATGGTGTGTCTTTACTGAAGCCATCGTGTGAAACTATGGAAATGTTTACTTAGGAGATTGATTTATTCTCTCTTCTTCCTGAAATTCTTGACATTTCCCATCCTTAGCGTCCATTATCACTCTGTTTATAAATCCATTACTGGTTACATCGATGGAAACACGACGTTAACTATTGTGCTACTAGGGGAGGTTAATGGTGCGATCTTATCACATTGTACTTGTTACTTTCCCCTTGCAACAGACATCTAATGGTGCGGTTATGAGAGGCCCTGACGAGGAAAATCGAACTGAAGGTAAGAAGTTCCAAATATCTGACCCAGCTACGGATTTAAAATGTCAGCTTACTTCCCTAGGTGTAGAATATGTTTTATTAGTAAAGAGTGTGCATGAACTAAGTTCCCCCCCCCACCCCGCGCGCGCACACACACACACACAGAAGAGGATGGGGAGGTATATTTTTCTTGATGTCTTGATATACAAATGTCTGTGATTAGGACTCAGAAAACAAGAGGACAGTTGGTTGGATGTTGTCCTTGATTCGACCAATATAAGACCGAATGTCTAATTCTGCTGCAGGCAGGAGACAGAGGATGCTGCGACGCAAGCTCTGGAATGCTTGCCAGAGACGAGAGAGAGAGGAAATAGAGCGAGCAGTGGCCAGATACGAAAGGGGAGGCTACCCTACCTGTGCTGACTTAGTGGAGGCCAAACGCCTTCTTGTTTTCTTCCAACTGAGAGATGGTAGATCTACAAACCTTTTCTTTTATCAAAACAACTAATATCATTGTTTGAACATGTAGAATTCATTTTGAGGTTGTTAATAGTAGCAGTACATGCACATCAAGTGATTTGAAGAGAAAGTGATTCTATCTTCCTCTGATTTCTGTCTTTGTGTGTGTTGGGTGGGTGGGGGGGGGTAGTGGGAATAGTGGTGGTACTAGGGGGAAGTTGTTCAGCCCGGCAGGCAGGTAATATGGAAGGTAAGACAGCCTTATTTGGACAATGGGAAAGAGATCCAAGCTGGAGAATATTTCATAAATTGTAGTGACAGCGCTTGAGTACAAACACTGAGAAAAAGGCGACAAAGACTGTATTGAAGAAGCAGCAAGAGTTTGTTGATTTTTATCGCATTGCTTGTTATTTGAGTCCATAAATGTTGTGAGTGATCCATAAATCTGTAAGTTCACGCTAAGTAAAGATTGTTACGGAAAACTAGTTTTATTTGCAAGATTTGGGAATTCTGTTTTGTCAATCAAATATTTAGCGACTGCAAGAACTATCGAACTTATAGGCGTAATGTGTGTAGGTGTGTTGGGGGGAGGGGGGCTCGCAACAAGACATGATTCGATGCCAGATGTGCTCAACATTCGCATCATGAAGACTGCGCTGATAAGCTATAGATGTAAAATCTGTATGCCTGTTTGATCGTGTGTCATTACCAGCTTATATGAATAAAATTCAGTGAGTTTTTCTGTGTTTAGTTCTCCATTCTTTTTTCACATGCACCGCCACAGCACTTTCACGCAGCAAAGTGTTTGTTTTTATCTTTTTTTAATACACTTTATTTTTGCAATAATGTAATTTTACATCACCAAGCAAAATTTGTACAGCCAGACCAAGCTTTGAAAAAAAGCTATTTCATTAACAAACCTTATGGGTTAACATCTGCCCACATTTATCTTATGTTAAATGTTTCCGCAAGCTGTCGTCATTGGTAGGTTAATTATTGTTTTTATCTTCTATTGTATTTGCGGTATACGTGTTTTTGTTTGTTTTTAATCGACCGACTTTCCCCTAATGGTAGTAGAAGGTAGCAGTTGGATAGGTCAGTAGTTATACCATCAGACCTATATGTTGGAGGTCGGGGGTTCGAATCTAGCACTGGGTAAGGATCCTATCCTGGAGTTAAACAGTGTGCAGACTCCATAGGCATCCCCTGAACATTAAACTGCCTCGTCGCACTGGCCATGTTTCTGCAGCCATCAGTCCGGTGGTAGCTGCACTTAGTGACAGGACAAGGACAGTGGTAACAGTAATAATAGGACACCCTTAGTGACAGGACAAGGACAGTGGTAACAGTAATAATAGGACACCCTTAGTGACAGGACAAGGACAGTGGTAACAGTAATAATAGGACACCCTTAGTGACAGGACAAGGGCAGTGGTAACAGTAATAATAGGACACCCTTAGTGCGAAATCGCCGCAAGGTGGAAGCACTGTTCCCACCACCAGCACAGGGTAACTGTTTAGTATATCTCTGGTGGTTATCTGACAGATTACAATATTTATGAAAATTATTTATTTCTCAGTACATACTTTCTGTCTGTTCTGTGGGTAATATCTTATATAACTTCAATACGCCACAAAGCAATTGTATCTATTTTTACAACAGTTAGGACGTCTTCCTGAACATGTTATGTTTTTAGATCAGACGGAAATCCATATATGGAGATTTCAGAACTGACCCGAAGCCGACGTTTTGTCGTCCTCAGGTCTGCTGGATTCCATTGACTCCAGTGACCAAGACAGCATCAGTCGGAGTCTCAAGCAGGTGGAACTGCACGGCTTTGGCGGTGACATGGCGGGCCTGTGCAAAAAGGCTCGTCGCCTCCTTAGTCTGCACAACAGCCAAGGCAAACTTCCGGTCGTGGCCGAGGCCGACATGCGCACTCTGCTGGAGATCCGGGGCTACCGGCGTCCGCCAGAGGTCGTGCACCACGTAGTGATCAGCACCCTGTTGCTGCTGGGAGTGCACGAAGGCCTGACAAAGGTACAGTCACGTGATCACCTTGGCAAGACTGTGCCAGTCAGTTCGCTGTCAGTCTTGGGTAGTTTTGTTGTTGTTGTTGTTTGTTTTTGTTTTAGTCTGCCAGTACAGTGTACCAAAATCACGGAGATTGTAACTTACTTATTGGAGCTTGCAGAACAAAACATTTCTCATCTCCCTCTATAGCTTCCATTTTGAACAAATGCAACCGCTAAGACAGACAAAGTGTTGGCATTCTTGAATTGATTATTTTTTTTATAGTTTTATTCCCTGTGGTGGGCTAAGGGTTGGAGAGAGTGCGGGGGTAAACTAACCTCTGAACTAAAGGAGGGGGAGGGATGCAAACCTTCGTGGCACGCACACTGACCTCGCTCACAGCCTTTAATAATCAGGGCCGCCGGCTGTCCGGCGAACACAGCCACACGCACAATCGTCCGTCACTTAGCTGCGGGGCACTGACCGCGCGTCGGGTCACTCACGCAAGACCCGCACACTCGACCAGCCACACTTTCGCTAGTGGGAACACGTCACACCAGGTCAACACAAATACTACACAATCAGCTACCGCTTGTCTAATGGCTCAGCCCCCACCCACTAGCCTTTCCCCGACTACTACACAACGAAAGACAACACCTGGCGTGAACAATAACAAAGAAGAATTTAATAGAATGCAAGTAGGTGTGCTCCACAATCATATACAGGTAATACTAACGCACTG
>SMGT01011605.1:123207-151803 GCA_004794575.1 Lanistes nyassanus
GGGGGGGGGGGGGGGGGCGCTTGCATAAATTAACGTTTCCTTCTTTTGTTCCGAAAACTGTGTATACAGTGTGGAAACTTTCCACCCGTCATACTCCGCCAGAACATGCATCGGAACTCTGCGCAGTAACCGGCCCGCACTACAGCCGGAACCTGCACAATAGCGTGTATTGTCGGTGGACGTACAGGCAGCCATGCTGGTCGGGCCACGCTGCTGGTCATTGTCCATTGTATGCCGGCTGCTATTTTTAGACCATTCTGCGTCTTCACACCGGGGAATTTTATGCCAGTATTGAAGAAATAAACAAGGTTCCCATTTTGTGTGACGTCCAGTAAATATTTTCTGATATTTGGTTATCTCGTCATAATGCACGCATTTCTTCGCACGTGTAATAACTATGCATGTGTGCTGAGTGCATGCGTACCTAGACAGGGCTGTTGGTATGAGCGCTATGGCCTGTTTAATAGCCGTGGTTTAGGGACTCATTTTTTAAAAAGTCAGTAGGAGGGAAAAGTACTAACGCAAAGCAAAAGCGCTACTAGGATGGTTTTCATCAATTTTCTGTGTTGCCGTGTGGCACCCCTTTGGCGGTTCCATCCACAGACCGACCGTAACGCCCGTAACACCGGCCGACGGTCACGCTTTGCACTGGAGAGAGCGGGGACTAAACCGCTTGGAAAGGAAACAAAAGCTGTGTTTGCGAAACAACTTCATCTAAGTTAATATCTTTCCAAGGCACTGGATTTAATCTTATGACGAAACCCAAGCGGTTGGACTATTTTTCTGGCTCTGTATGCAAGTAAAGGACACTAAGTTTATTCCCGAATAGTGGACTGTTTCTGTCTCTGAAAATGCGGTTTCGGCGAACTTGAAATAACCTGGGACGACCGAATAACTTAATTATTGCCGAATAACGAGTTAAAAAAATAAGCTATTCGGTTTTCGTGCATGGTAAATTCAAGGAACTTAATTACTCCTGTCGTGGCTGCTATTCTAGAATCAGTGAGCTGTTCGGTTGTCTTCCATACGGGGCCTGATGTTACACAAAAAAATTGTCCTACTCGTTAAACCTTATTCTGTGTAAAGTCTTCAGAACAGAGTTATCGCCCGTTATATGTATGGATTTATTTTCCTGCGCATCTCTTGTCATTGTATGCGACATAGTGTGACAAAGACAGCGTTTACACCTTCAATAGGATAAACAAACGGATAACAGCTAAGACTAGACACTTAAGGAGAACAACGAGGACACCCCACGAAGTGCTGAGTTAGGTTAAATTCCTTTGCTATCCCCTTAGGTTTTACTCCAAGCGGCAGTCATGTGCTTCTTTTCAAAGTACACGACAGTTCATCTCCCGTCACCGACTTCGACCAGCACAAAAAGAAATTGCAATCTGTTGCTATCCACTTGTCTTTATCACCCGCTGCTTGATGCAGGTCGTGTCAGCGGCTCACCAGACCACCATTTAAACCTTCAAAAAAAATCCCAAGTTTATTATCTTTGGTACGGAGTAGGTTCTAAGATGAATTCAGCTAAGCTGAACCATTTCTGCCCTTATACAAAGTTTCGACACTGGTATGTATCCACCCATTTCACTTCATTGCTCCTGCTCGGAACGCATGGTTCATGACAGAAAAGACTAGGGAATGGACTTGAGACGTCAGACTGGTCTGACGAAAGCATCGTCTATCAGTGACTCGCTAACCAAGAATAAGTCTTTTTCTGTTTGTTATTTCGAATGGGAAAGCGGATGTCCGATTGTTTAGAACGCGGGCCTCCAAACCCGAAGGCTCACTTAATCCATTTCATCCTCCCTGTCTGCGCCTACTCGGGGGGTGGGGAGTGGGGCAGCTTACATGTACTGGTAGTGTGTATGTGTAGCATTGTGTGTACGCGTGCAGGCATGTTGCTTGTGCGGGCGAGTGTGTGCGCCTTGAATTTATTCTGTAACATTTGCCGCCTTATAACTAACTTTTTTATTAATTCGCCCAGCTGAGGAAGGGGCACCCGACCCATGGGTCGGGGAAGGTAGGGCAGCGAGGGAGATGAGATGGGCACCGCCCTCACGATGCTGGCCCACAGAAAAGTGGGGGTCTCTACTCCCCTACGACATAAAAACAGGTCAAGGGGACAACTTTACCTTTATTTCCAATGGCATTCTCACACTTTGAACCCTTGTGTTGTATGCACGTATCGCTTTCTCTGTTATCTCTCGCGCACGGTAGGAAGTGACCTGAATCTGACTCACGTTAGTCTTTTTATTGCCTGTGTAAGAACAAAACAGCTCATTGCAAGTAGAATTTCTTTATTGTTTGACAGGATGAGTCATCCACTAGCAAGCTTTGACACAACAGATTGGAAAAGAATCAGTATCTAGTGCGTACCAAAGCTATAAAAGCTACTTAATTACAAAAATATCAGTACTCTTAACATTCGTACTTTACTTTTTTGATCCCCAGCATTCCTGCTGTTGTAGAAGGTGTGCCCATTGCTCATACGTCGCTAGTATGAGTAATTATTACCTGAATTAAAAAAACAGGTGTTCGTTACTACTATGAGTAATCGTTGTTATTATGTATTGTTCAGCAGTAAGAGAGTCAGGAATTGTTCAGCAGCAAGAGATTCAAAATTTGTTCAGCACGCCCGCTGCATAGTCTTACTGTCAATATGTGAAATTCTTAAACCATGATTATCATAAAACTTCTGCTCACCGGATACCATCTTGTCCGTCATCCGTGCTGGTGTCAGGGGGTGTTTGCCACTCGATGAGCCGCACCCTCTTTCAGGCTAATCCTTATAAGGAGTGTTGTAGGAGGTCCAGAGGTTATTTTCCACCGGAACGTACTGTACCGAGCGTAAAGGTTTATGACTTTCGACAATAGGCACCTTCGTGCATCGTTTCTTCCCTCTTCGTAAACGCACAGCCTTTCACTCTATGACGCATCGTCCACATGGCAAACACCGACTTGAAAATGGCGCTATACCTGTCTCTAAACAAAGTTTTAATGCTTTAGAATAATGAATGAAATAGCCACACTCGAGAAGCATAGTTTAAATGTTCTTTGAATAAACAGGCTTGATTGTGCGCGTGTGTGTGTGCGCATGCGTGTGTATGTACACGTGCCCAGAAGAAAGAGAGAGGCTGCTTTCCACATTTGTATAAGAAAGCCGATATTAAAAACTGGTAGGCGAAGAAATGATTCAGAGTTTATAGTAAGACTCGTGCTGATCAACACTTGTCACAAGCAGTCACCATTATTCACCACCACTCCTCCCCACCCCCACCCCCTCCCAAAAAAGAGAAGCGATGTCCGGGTTTCCAGGAGACGCGATCGAAGTTGTAGGTGCGGGGAAACGAAGAAAACAATCGCGACAGATGTGAAATGGTTGAACCAGTCAAACTTGCAGTGAGCCAATGAATTCCGCTGGTCTGCACACTGACGCGGTCACTGACCTACATCGCCGGACGCATGCGCCACTCGAAGTAGTTGTCCTGCTGGGCCCCGCGCAATCCCTTCGTTCCCCGCCACCTACACATGCCCACCTTTGGTGGTCGGCGGCCTTTATCAGCTCTCCGCTACAGCCCCACGGCGTTATCTCTCAACGCGACCGGCGTCTCGTCAACACGAGGCTGTCACCTTGAATACCGTGCAAGTGCAGCGTGCGCAGTGCAGTCGTTTTGAAACATGGAGTTGGTGGAAGCTTACAAACTCGGCGTTTCTATTCTATGTGTACTATTCCTGGCTTCGGTACCTCGTGCTGAAGGTAAGCAACGTAACTGCTGATGTTGACTAGGTTTCACGGTCATCGGCTCCAGCTATTGTTTCCGAAACGCTGAACATCAGGGCACTCGGTTCCTGGACTGCTGCCTAGCCTTCTGTCGTAGTTTTGAATTGGGCTTCGTTTGGGCGGGAGTAGAAGATTTCACTCACCCCCTTTTTCGAGCACATAATTATAGATCTAGCGTCCTTGAAGGTGACATGTCTTCTCAGTGCATAGAGCAAAGCGTAGTTTGTGAAATTAGACTTTGTTTTGAAATTGCTGTAGAAAAAAATTTCAGTGGAGAACGTAAAATGGAAAAGACAAAGAATAAGGCGGGGCAGACGCCAACTTCTAATAATGTCTGGACTGAAAAATGCCTTTGTATGAAGATTAGATAGAAATGCTTAATAATTATGGCATGCACTAACGCATCTAATAATTATGGCATGCACTAACGCATCTGTACACCACTATTTACTTTATGCAATCGCTTTATGCAAACTGTTGTTTTGAAAACAGTTGCACAAATGCACCTTTACGAGTGCAGTTTGTAAAATCATATCGTTTGGGCTCAGCGCCGAACATTAATGAATTTCCTGCTTCCTTCATGGGCTTTCAGTACTGGTATTCTGTGGGAATCGTATTTGGATCAGACTGCACTCATCTCATTCCGCTGTCTGTGGTTTCGCATCCCTTGTTAGGTTACTGCGGTGACTTCAGGGCGCCCACGCCAACAAACACACAACACGCAGCACGTCCGGATGTGTTTCGGTTATTACGTGAGGTGTGCACGCGTTTCCTCTTCGCGTAAACATCTATCGTCACCCAGTGATCATTCTCAGGAATACGTGCGGAGATCGGCGAGTAAGGAGGGTGTATTCTGTACGAGAAATATACATTATTATGCACATAAATACATTATTTTAAAATTCTTCTTGGGGCATGGAGATAGCTTGTGACGATTACATTAGCGTAAACCAACGAGGCCATTCTTCACATGTTGACGTGGGTGTTAGCATGCATGCGTCAGCTGCAATTTTTTCCTTACGAGGTAGAGTGAAAGGGGGACTGGAGGTGGAGGGGGGCAGTTGTGCTTGTAAACAGGCCGCTGAAGCGTTATAACCTGCACAACCTCAGTTTTTCATGCTGTCTCCAAAACTTACATAAGGCTGATAACGCTAAAGGCCTTCTCACACGTTTGTACAAACAAACCGTTCCGAAGCCAGCCTGGCATAAAAAAAAATTCACACGACACTGGCTAAACAGTTTTTAAACGACATTTGGAAAACAGAACAAAGTAGTAAGTACATCGCAGATGCCAAACCCTAAAAAGTCAGCTGCTAAAGTGTTTGATTATAAAAATGTTTGGACGTGTGACACAGCCTTAAAGGGCTATGACTGTGTCTATCTGTAAATGCTTCTCGATTGTGTGTGCGGTTTCGTGCGTGACAGAGAGAAACAGAGATAGAACAGCCAAAAAGGAAAATATAGAGGTATCGGATAGGCAGCTCATTTAAATAGTACTCGGACGTGTACACAGCGATTATTTATAACAGTCCGTGTCGTTGATTTAGAATGACGTATCGCGTTTTTCTGATTTCACCGCACATCGCACACGTAAACAGCCGTGGGCTCGAGCTCTGTAAACACGCAGGAAGGTGTGTGGGGGGTGTTAAAGAGAATGTGTTTCTAAATATACTTCTTCATAAGTTGTTTTTCTAGGCTTGCAAAAGTGAATTTTTTTACACACCAGACAGACTGCCCGGCTTACATGTTTCACTTGATGCCTGATTGAGAGTTCTGCAAAGATGGTAGAGTACTCGGCTACCTTCCCCAACCGTCCGTGTTTCAGTAGCGGCTTTAATCCCCGCCCCCCCCCCCCACGTTAACTACCTCGCCTCTAATTCTAACATTTAAAAAGGTAAAATGATGGTGGACCACACACGTAAACTTAACTCTAACTATACCTGAAAGAACTAAAACAGTAGCGGAATAATTATAAACTTTCCACTGAACTTTGAATCTTGGGAATTTGCAAGACAAAAGGTTGCTACAAAATGTATATGCTCGCCCACCCGACTAAGGACAGCATGATTCTCTTTTTTGTTCCTTAGATGGAAGTTCTTTTCTGTCTAAAACCTAAAATCTAACGAACAATTAATAGCCACACCCCGCACCTGTTGTTAGATAAAGAGTGAAACATGCCACTTGGTGTTTCCTGGCTGTACGGCCCATCGTAAATTGTGTGAAACATTTGTTCGTCAGACGTGCAAGGTCAACCAGGTCTGTTTGGGCAGTGCCGAGAACAGAAGGACCACAGTGGCACGTAGTTGGGGTGCGTTCGTACAACCTTCTTGGCAGCCATTGATTGCAAGAGTCGGACATCACTGTGTGCTCAGAAACGCACTTCATCGCAGAGTGAACCCAGCTTTGTTCCCTTAACCTCTCTGTTCCTTGTTTTCAGCCTTACGCAAAATATACAATATGTTTCCTCTTCGCATTAATGCGGAGTGTAAACGGCTCGAATAAGTCGGATACAGGCAGCTGCGTGAATAAGTCTCAAGCGTCTGAAATGATTGGAGGTGTATGATTAGAAGTCTCACATCTCGCGAGATGTGGTTGTAGTTTCCGCGTGCGAGTTGCAAAGTCTGCCAACCTTTATTGATTGTGAGTTACTTTGATTGTGATGGACAAAAACTCAAACGGTTTTAACACGACATGTATTCGAATAGATAAGGGGCTAAACCACCGAAATTTGCTTGCTTTAGGTACTGCTTCCTTATCACAGAGACAGAGTGGCAGAAGATTCATGAGTGCGCAAGCGTACAGTTAAAACTCCTGATGGTTGGTTCTGCAAGAATCAGGCTGGTTGAGAAAACCAATAGCCCCGAAATGGGTTAGCCCTACATAGCATTAGGTTAATCTGTCTTAATCACATCTGACGGTGCCCGTAAAATACACAAAGTAGATGGTCGTTATGTTCGCTTTTATGACCGGAAATACAGATACGAACACCCAGAAATGGGTGGATGGTGGGATGGGAGAGCGACGGTGATGGATGACTGGGGGGGGGGGCTGGGTAGACAGGAGATGAACAGACTGAGAGTAAGTCAGACACACGGACAGACTGAAAACTATTCACGCCTGTCAAACTGCTCAGCTAGTCTCCCCAGCCGGGAGTCAGCATATATCGGGGACATCGTTATCAACAGTTCATGGACAGTTAAAAAAATAATCCAAGCTAGTACACTCACCACAATCGTCTATAAACTTTTAATTGCCTTACCACTTATCGTTAACGTTAAAACGATGAAACGAATGGAGGTGGGGGGGGGAGTCTGTACTGTTATCCTCGTACAACTGCTCCTTCATCTATGTTCTTTGCTTTAGTAGCATAACCAGGGAGTGAAAAACAAACACATAACAAGGAAAAAAACTGCACGTCTGTCCCTTTACAAGTACATTTCGTGTAAAAGGCTCCCGAGGTAAATACGACACCAGTTCTGGGCCATTGCGCTGTCGATATTAGCTGACAATTTGATTTTGGCCTTGACCTTGTATAGCTGACGCGCGAAATCTGTGTAGTTCTGGGGCGAGGGAAGTGGGGGAGGGGGGAGGAGGGTCAACACAGGTGACACCGACCGGAATGTAAAGTTACATTAACTGACGCGAGCTGTTGCCGAGTGTTGGGTGACTTGTTCAGAGACAAATCTGCTCGTTACCTTGTTTTTGCTGCGCAGCTTTTCAGCAGACGATGTACGAGTAGGGCGCATGCGTCCGTGTTGACTGCGTGCAGATGTGCGCGTTCGTTGCTGTCTAGAGACAGTAGCTGTGTAGGCCACGGTGCTGCGTACTTTGGCTTACAATCGGCTGATTCACTGGCTGATTAGGGTTGAGACCAACGGATGAGATTACAGACTTGAGCATCCGAGGTCACCAGCTAACGTTGTGCGGCGGTATTCTGGAAAATTCTGAGGTCCTTCGTATCACGCCATTCTTCCCTGCCCTCGATCAGTCGCACAGTCTGTCACACGATGCCTCTCTACTGGCTGGGATCAAACATACAGTCACATCATGATTCTCTACTGTCTAGAATCAAACATACAGTCACATCATAACTCTACTGTCTGGAGTCATACACAGTCACATCATGCTTCTTCCTGGCTGCAATCATACACACAGTCACATCATGACTCTCTACTGACTGGAATCATACACACAGTCACGTCACGACTCTCTACTGACTGGAATCATACACACAGTCACGTCACGACTCTCTACTGACTGGAATCATACACACAGTCACGTCACGACTCTCTACTGACTGGAATCATACACACAGTCACGTCACGACTCTCTACTGACTGGAATCATACACAAAGTACGTCAAGGTTGCATGAACGATCGGATTTCCTTTCCTTTCCGTACCCCAGGTGTCTAATAATTTCGGCTGAGAAGGATTCTGAACCAAGCTCAGTACTAAAACAGACAAAACCAACGTTTCGGGGACACAACACACGGAATAAATAAAGAAATAAAGATGGTATAAAATAGAAAATATAAGGACCAAGGAAACGAGACATTAGAAAAAAATACACTTCGCTAAAGGAAATATGATCGCCTATGATGCCAAGAAACCCTGCTTTGATTCCAGGGAGCAATGCGACATGGGGTGACACTTTTCTCGTTTGTCTTGTCCTCCTCCTATCGTCTAGTGCATACTATATTTATTTGTTCGTGTTGTGTGTTGTGTGTTGTGTTACGATAAAGAGGTAAAGCTCTGTTTTAGTATTGAACTTGGCTCATTCTTATTGCAGTCGCCACACGTTTTACTCCAAACATCAGTCCCATGTTCAACTTTCCGCTAGTTTCACTGTGTTGAAGGAATCAACACGTAAAGGGGATTCCAGTAATAAGGTCTAGCACCATTGGTCCTGCCCTTGCCCGGCAGAAACGGAGACTTTCAGTCAGGGAAAACAGCTCCATTGGCCTAAAAGATCACATGTCTGAATCAGATTGATCACATGAAGACCATACCCTGAAGTCGAAAATTCCTAAAGTTAATGAGACTCAATGCCTGACTGTCTTCGTCACCTTCTCAATGTCTGCATGCGATCTTCGGCTGTTCAATAAGCACAGAGGAGCTCGGCGTTTCTCGGTGAACTCAGTGATCTACGGGGGGTGGGGGGGGGAATTGCTCAGTGAATTCAATGAGAGTTAGTTATTTTCCTACGCTTTCTTGATTGGTTCAGCATAGTTTATTTTTCCAACTGTGTTTTCTATTTTTTCACAAAGCTGGTGCTACAGTAAAGAAGAAAATTCTTTTCCCTGTAGACACAAAGCCTTGCTTCGTTGCTGTTATTGTTGAATGGCTCTCTGTTACCAGCTTTACCGGACAAGGCAGACTAAATGCGTTGTAACGCATCGTAATGTGAGACATATGTCATAACATAAGAGAAAGTATCATAACGGAAAGACGGGAGGCATAAGGTGTCGTAGATTAAGATGTCGTACTTACGTAATACACAAGCTCTTTTAATCAAAAATTGCAAATGTTAAAAAAATTTTAATCAAAACCACCAGAATGTCTGTGACATAGTATATTTGAAACGAACGGCAGCTCGCATCAAATGTGGTGCGAACTTCCTCAGACTGACTTTGTACCGATAGTATAGCAACAGGAGTACTGTTCTTCACTCTACTGAAGTATGAGTACCACTAAAATTCATTAACTGTTTTCTTCAACAGCCGGAGCGGAAGCGCTGTTTCCTTATGGTGTGAACGAAGGGGACACTGCTTTATCAATTGGTCCTCCCCAACGAGTTGAGCTGCCGTATTTTCACTTCTATGGCCAGGCGTATACTGAAGTGTATGTAAGTATCTATCACTATGGCCAGGCGTATACTAATGTGTATGTATCTATCACTATGGCCAGGCGTATACTGTAAGATTACTGTGGTATACTGGTGTGTATGTAAATATCACTTTGTCCAGGAGTATTCTGATGGCTACGTATTTAACACTATGGCCAAAAACTACGACAAACATTTGTAAAAGTGTGTGAAGCAGCCATCAACTGCACCTTGACTATACTCGTTGAAAACTTTTTTTTTTTGACGAACATTTGATCTATAGTTCGTCCGGTTAAGAAACCCGTTAGAAAGGCCAGGGTTGGTTTGCGTGAGCGTTCGTAGCTGTACTTGCAGTGGGGGTGGGGGTTAGGCTCCCACGCCCTGTATATTTTACGTTCATCTTTACGCATGAACAGGAGATACCAACGCCCATGCCAGCCAGTCTTGGAGTCAATAATCTGTCAGCCAGTCCTGGAGTCAATAATCTGTCAGCCAGTCTTGGAGTCAATAATCTGTCTGTGTAACCTGAGATTAAGTGCTTTTTGGTATACAGATCTCCAAGGACGGACTGCTGTCCATGAGTCAAGGCGTCACGTTCCAGAATGTGGACTGGAGGGAGGGAACTCCTAATCTCGCCATTGATCTCCCTTTCATTGCCCCCTTCCACTATAACGGACTGACCCCCAATAACCCCCAGAAGTACATCGGGAAAATGTACTAGTAAGTGAGGTTTTCTTTTCTTGTTTTGCACAACATACTAGCAGCGAATTGTAAACTATTGCCACTGCCACCACATGACCTAAACCACCGCCTCCGCCGGCAGCGGACGATTTCATAGCGAGCAGATTTCAGCATCTGTAAGAGACAAGAATACCACCATCTGTTTCTGACAACTCTGGCTGTAAAGCGAAGCAAATAAATGGCGGCTGACACAATAACTTTAGAAGAAAGTCATGAAACTTCAGAGTTATCTGTTTCAGTCGCTTGATCAAGCGGTCCGGCAGCGTGCCGACACCTTTCGTGGATTACCTGGATTCCTACCTGGCTAACGCCTCGGTGGCGATGAAGACGTTTCGAAGCGAGTTTGCCCTCGTGGTCACCTGGGAAAACGTTACCTCGGACGCGGCCTGTCCGGATTTGAACCCCAGCTGCATGGTAACTGTTCCCGTCCGTGTGTGTGTGTGTGTGTGTGTGTGGTGTGAGTGTGTGGTGTCTGTGCGTGCGTGCGTTCGCGCGCGCGTGTGTGGATGTGGTGTGAGTGTGTGGTGTGTGTGTGTGCGTGCGTTCGCGCGCGAGCGCGCGTGTGTGTGTGTGTGCGTGTGTAGGTGTGGTGTGAGTGTGTGCGTGCGTGCGTGCGCGCGCGTGTGTGGGTGTGTTGTGTGTGTGTGTGTGTGCGTGCGCGCTCTGTAACGCAGGAAAAAGGGGCATGTGTTCGTGCTTTTTAGTTGTGTCCGACGACATCTTTTAAGTGTACACTGCAAATTTAAGAAACATCAAGAAAATCTAAACGTAGTGTCTTCTTAGATTGGCTTGTGGTCAGTGCTGGTAAAATTAATGTCTGTTACGATTTTATCAGTAATAATTTCTAACTATCCAGGCTCCTTATGGCAACTACATTGCGGCTTCCCTTTAAATTACATGTTTTTATTATATTTTAATATTAACGTCTTACAAAAATCCTTTGGAGATGAGAAATGGCAAGAGAGCATTGCATACGTGTGTATGTTGCAGTCCAACACATTCCAGCTTGTCCTGGCGGCCAGCAGAAACCACACGTTTGCAATCTTTGGCTACTACAAACTGGAGGTTCCATACACAGTAAACCAGCTGGTGAGCAAACAGTGGGTTGGGATCACGCTAGTAGTCTGGTTACACTACCTGGTATTACACAGCATCTGTATGCTCGCCTCAGGTAAGATTGTTCTGAACTCAGGACACCTTTCGCTTCAAACCAGCTCGGCCCATCTTGACCTGTAGAAACGGACCCGAGATCGGACAACCATGGCTCGAAAATCAGAGATTCCAATGCCAAGAGTGCAGGTGTAAAGGCTGTGCTACATCATCCTTTTCATCTATTTCCTGTTGTTTTGCGAAATAAGCGAAAAATGTGGATCAGTCTCTGTGAAAGACATCTACTGGTCAGTGCGTGATCACGTTTGATCCCATAAAGCTGACTGGAAGGTGAGGGTCAAATGTGCTACAGAAACGTCTCGTGGCATAGCCTTCAAAGGTTTAGCGAAAAAATCCTTCCTTTTCTTTCATATTCTGTAAAACTGACACCGTTTTGGATGTAAGTATAGACACTTTTAGAGGTCTGCCATCTGTACAACAAGGTTCTGCGTGAATTTTAGCCTTATTTGCGACGTAGACCGCCTGTCACGATCAATAATTAATCGCATGGCGAAGTGAACTTTGAAAAACTGAGGACTTTAAGCACATTGGAGATAATACGCATGTACGATGACATGTTAAATACGATAAAATGATCAGACTAAGACTACAGAGATAATAGTAAAATTAGGTTATGTGTTAGTATAATATTAAATGTGATGACACTAAGACTACAGAGATAATAGTCAAATTAAGTTACGTGTTAGTATAATGATATTACATGTGATGAGACTAAGATTATAGAGATTATAGTCAAATTAGGTTACATGTTACTATAATGATGTTACATGTGGTGACACTAGGACTATAGAGATGATTGTGATATTAAAACATGGATGCGTTAATATGTCTGCCATATTTTATATTAATTAGAATACAATTATGTGATTAAAACATATAAAACACAGCATGCAAATCAGATTACACGGTGCTTTACCGTTTGTTGCTTTCGTGATATATATGTGTGCAAAAACTTTTTTTGACGGATCCAAGGCTGGAATGAACGGGGGCCAGGGTCGCGGCTGGACTGACGTCATTCCTTGTGTGGGGATGTGCGAGAAACAGAAAAAAATCAGCGAGGGTCGCATCAGAAACATGATCAACACCGCTGGCAGTGACGTGGTGGGGCGCTACATTCTGCTGGTCAGCGGTGACGTCATCGTACGTGGCGGCTGTTTACCTATCGACTTAAAGTCAGGTAAGTTAGCCAGGTGTATTTCATCTGTGCTGTAAACACTGAAAATGATCTTTTCGTGGAGAAAGTTACTGGATCACCTTAATGTCAGATAGGTTAGCCAAGTGTATTTATGCTGTACTGTTCTTCCCAAAGAATGGCTATAATGTATGAAATTCTTACCTTGTTAAATAGACTCCATAACATAGGAATCCAAATAAACTTTATCTGGGTGCCATCACACGTAGGAATAAAAGGAAACGAGGAAGCAGATCGGCTAGCTAAATTGCAATAAAAGACAACCCAAGCACTAACGTTATCCAAATAAACACACCCGTTTCAGCAGAGGAGAGAAAAATAGCCCTTAAACCAGCAACTAAAATACAGTGGGAAGAAAGGTATAAAAAGGAAGCCAAAAGCACCAGGAGAGAATTAGAAGAACTACCAGGTAACGAACTGATATTGTTCTATTCCAACAGATCCAACCAAAGTAGGATAGCCAGAATGAGACTAAATGGAGAATCATTTTTCTATTGTTCTGGGGGATTTTTTAATGAATTTTTGAAAAAAGGCTAAAAATGCTGCGGCCACGGGGACGGTTCGAGCTACGAAGGCTGCGTCACGATTGGGTTAACCGTAAAGACCCAGTAACCTGTAGTTGTGGGGACAGACTTAGTACACCACATGTCCTGCTAGAATGTAGCCTAAACAGTCAGGAAAGAGATGAACTAAAAAATGCTATGCAAAATCTTAATCTAGTAGTAAATCTAAAATCTTCTCTTAGCCCTCCAAAAAATATAAGACAACACATAATGGAACTGACAGTGCAAGTAGTTAATGCCCACTCAGATGTTAGATATATCTAAACAATCAAAAATCAAAATGGGAATTAACCAGCTAAAAACAGCAAATAAGCTATAGGACAGAGGTTAGCAATAAAACACTAACAATAAAAACAGACTATATCAAAGTAAACTAATATAACACAAAGCACCTTAGCGGTAAAGATAAAAGAATGTAGGAATGCAGCGGCGGTAGGTCTGACCAGCGAAAACTCCGCCACTCCAGCTACTCAAGCCATCATCAGTACGCCAGGAGAGAGGCCAGCCAGCGGGACCACACACAGCCTCCACCAGTCCAGGACACCAAACAGCAGACACCTTCCCTTTCCCCTCACCTATCCCCCCTCCCCTTCAGTGCGAAATCACCGCGAGGTGGAAGCACTTTCCCTCCCAAATTAACAACAACAACCACCTCCTTTAGTTAATAAACAATTCAGAAAGACTCCATATATTTTCTCATGGGGGGGGAGGGGCAAAATTACAATTAGATTTAAAAAATCGGCTCGATCTTGGTCAGATTTGTGCCAGTGAAATTGGTCACCTCGTCTTTCTTGTGAACTGCGATTGAATGAAATAACACCTATGTACAGTATCGTTTCGCACAAATACCCGTTGTGGCTGGCCCCATACTGATACTTATAACGTTCCGTGCATCCAAGTTCAGGGGTCAAGGTATGTGTTTATATCGGGTGCTATCAGGGCTTTGGATACATGTCTGAATGCGAGATCGTGTGCTTGCATCTGCTTTTTTTTCACTTATGAACGCTTGTTTATGAACTTATGAACGTGTGCTTGTGTTTATTTACTTGTATAGGGATGTTCTTGGTTTAGTGTTTATTTACTTGGGTGCGCGTCTTGTTCTTTGTACTGTAGCCACAGGTGAGGTGTTCCCCCGCAAGGCGGGCATGTTGGGTGGCGAGATGCTGTCCGTGTCTGGGAGCTGCCAGGCGCCCGGTTCTGCGATCTACTGCCGCTTTGCCTCCAACAATGCTCTGGTGAGCGCTGCTCGCTCTTTATTGCCTTATGCCGCTATTACCGGGACGTCTTTCGAGAACTGTCGACGCTCATAAACAGGCCGGCAAAAAGTCACTTGCTGAGTTTGTTAGAATGTCACTAATATATGTAATTGGAGGGAATCGTTGTAAGAACATTTAAGGGATTGCACTCATACCTGGAACCAAAGTCGAAATATCTGGATTTAACGACGCATTTGCTTATTTCCTCTTTGTGTAAACGCACGTCCCCGGCAGCTGATGCACAGCAGACATCAGAAGAAAGTCGAACCGCACCACGTGTCGTCAGTGGAATGGAGTGGGGAGGGCTCAGGGCTTGCCACACGGCAGAGAAGCTTTCACAACCACGCTGCAGAACGAAATTAAATTGTCAATACGCTCCTCCAGTCCGTGGTGCTGTGTGACATTTCGTCGTTTATGTCTTCTGTCCGAGAACAGTTTGTTGTTATTATTGTTTTCATTATTTATTATATGTAGATAAGCTCGGGTGTGATGGAAACATCTATGCGTGGAAGATGTCACGTGCCTATCCTGACCACACGAGGCGAAGTGATGTTGGAGTTGTCGACTGACGGACAAACGTGGACGCATCCCACCGTCATGACCATCAGTGAGTTTGATGTCTTTTTAATCTGGAAAGTTCTTTCTTTCCCTTTTCTCTTATTCATTTGGTTATCTTGTCTGTCTCTCCTTTCCTCAATGTAGGTCGGTAGATTTCTGTTGTCCTTGTGGAAGGAGAGGGAAGCTATCCATGTGGGCTTAGTGCAAAATTATCTCCCTTGTCGGCTCCACGATAGCTCAAAGTAAACGTACTGCATGGGACAAATAAATTTATCAGTCAATCAATCAAATCCATAAATCAATATTTTGTAGAGTAGGCAATAAAAATGGGTCGGTCAGGTACCGTAATCACAACGTGTGTCTGTGTGTCTTACATTCTCGCTCTTACGCTTTATATTCTCGTCATCTGTACACATTTTCTGGCATTTTCTGACATGATAAAAGTTAACATAGTAGCGTGCCGGTCAGAAAAGGAAAATGGTGGGCTGGACAAACATAACATGATAAATACAGAGACGCAAACCTGCGGCGGTGTTTGCCCACAGTCTTCCCCGGTCGCCAAGACCCAGTCGTGCACGTGTCGGACATCTTGCCAGCCTGGTTCCAGCTGGAGCCCAGTGATCTGGTCGTGCGCTGGGACCCCGCTTTGTTCTCCAGCAGCAGTCAGGCCACCGTGGACATCGTTCTGCTGGAGTACAGAGAGACAGACAGCGGCCAGGTGGGTTTGACAGACAGGCAGGCAGACCTGCACGATATGACACGCGTTTAGGAAATAAATTACTGTTTGCTTCATATCAGTATGTTTTGCACGGGTGTTTCAGTATGTACTTTTACATTTTATGGTAACAGCATTTTTCTATATGATTCTTTCTTTCTTTCTTTTTTTTCAGCCTGACATTCGACCTTTGGTCACTCTGGGTGACAACGTGAGAAACGCGGACCGTACCTACAGTTTTCGGCCGAGTGACCATACTTGCTCGGCTGGGGAATGTGACAACACTGTTCTTGGGGTTCTCAAAGTGGAGGTTAACGAAAAGTTTGTGGATAACACGACTAAGAGACAGTGAGTTGACATCCAACTTTCTTAGCGTGAGGTCTGAAAATTATTCGGTGCGTGTCAATGTGCGCATGCGTAAAGAGTAACCCCGGATTTGTCTCCCCTAAACGTCTATTTCTGCGAGATAATGCGATTTCCCTGTCGGCGCATGGGCACACTTTCGCGCAGAAGACTGTTCTCCATGTATGCATGCTGTGTACGACATGCATGCTGTGTACGACATGCATGCTGTGTACGACATGCAAGCTGTGTACGACATGCAAGCTGTGTACGACATGCATGCTGTGTACGACATGCATGCTGTGTACGATATGCATGCGCACATATGATGAAAAAGCAGATGCTGTCGTGTTCAGGTTCATCAGCTTCGGGCCGGTGGCGCTGGGCTGGTACATCAACTCAGCCATGACCAGCAGGCTGGGGAGGGACTGGCCGTCCCAGAAGTGCTTGGCTTGGAGCCAGCAGGACGCGCAGCAGACGGCATGGATTGACAAGCTCCTCCCGTGTCCTTGCACGCTGACCCAAGCGCTGGCCGACTGGGGGCGCTGGCAGCCGGATATGGGATGCAACATGTTCGCCAAAAGTGTCTGCACCTTCCATCAGGGCTCTAAGCACTGCGTGCGTTCTGTGCAGCCAACGTAAGAGTCTTGTAGCACTGTCTGGCTGTCTGGCTGGATTTCTGTCTTTCTGTCTGCGGGAGTGATGATAATCTGCACGCGTACAATCTTGTCGGTATCCCATTAGCTGTCTATAGGCCTGAACATGTAATAAAAGCATGGGATCTTAAATAACTCCCTATGCAAATACACATCCTTGTCCATTGCATATCGCTGTCCTTCAGATTCGTGTCACCTCACACATCACTACCTGTGGAGGGAGTTGGAAAACGTGCGACCCTTCCGGGCCGTCTCTCGCTCACTTATTGAATTGTTTATTTTCCCCCCTCCCCCCTCCCACTGAAAATAACCAGGCGTCATTTACTCCTTATTTTCAAACCGCTTCGGATATTACAGGATAGACGGAGCTGGGAACCAGTGTTGTTATGCCGAAAACGGCCAGCTACAGTACGCATCAGACACCTACCAAGGCTCCACGCCCGACCGCGCGCATGACTGGGGCGCCTCGCCCTACATGACTGCAGGACGTGTGCCGTCCTTCTCGCACTGGCACCATGACGTCATCACCTTCTACTACTGCTGTCTGTGGAATGAATACAAACAGTGCGATACATACATGGAGCGGCGACCGACCAAAGACTGCGTGGCATATGACCCGCCCGTGTCAGGTATGTGCAGAATGCAATAGGTTGAAAACTGTCATAATGTTAATGTACACTTCCCGATGTATGTGTTTGGGAAGGAAGTGGTAAACGTATCAACTGGGAAGCGGACAGTTTGCTTGTCAAACAAGTTGCTAAGATGTTTATACAAATAGGTTTTTCCAAAGTAAGTCGAGAATTATGTGTATAATGCATTTCCTTCTGTTGTTGACCGTGTTGATACCAACCAACATTAGGTGCCAGTTATAAATAATGCCGCATTTTCTCACCAAGAAATGGAACGCTGTCTACTGTTATTTATAGCGACAGCTTTCGGAGACCCCCACATAGAGACTTTTGATGGTGCGAACTACACTTTTGGCGGAGAAGGAGACTTTTGGCTTCTGCGCTCCGACAGCTTGAAGATCCAAGCCCGCTTTCTATCTCGTTCTGAAGAAGGTACTGGAATGCACGCGGGACGATTTGATCTAGCCTTTTGATGACTGACTGACTGGCTGGTGGATGCATTGATAGATTGATGATGATGGTGATTGATTACGACGACGACGACGACGACGACGATGACGATGATGATGATGATGGTGGTGGTGGATTGATTGACTGTTGGATTCCTCAGTGCTGCAGCTGAATGCCAGTGTCATATATCCCACCGTGATCACCTCAGTTGCCATGCAGAATAGTGGTTCCGACAGAGTCATCATCAGACTAGCGCCGCCCAAGGAACACACGAATCGCAGACTCGACGTGCTTGTAAATGGACAACGTCGCTTCTTTGAAGATTCTAGCACCTTCTGGAAGGACTTTACAGGTGAGAACTTCGTTGAAAGTATTTTCCTTGAGTGTCTTCATTGCTGCGTGGATATTTGTGTGCTGGGGCTTAATCAAAACCTTTATCAAAACCTAGATTTTCGTTGCAGGGGTGTCCGTCGTTAACAATGCGCCAAACGCTGTTGACGCCAAAGACAAAAGTCACAGCAACTTTACCGTCCTGTTCAGCAGCGGAGTGGGTGTGCAAGTGGCGGAACGGCAAGGACTGATACACGTAACAGTGTCACTCCCACCGCCCACTGGAAGCGTAAGAAATAGCTGGCTTTGATTGGAGTTCCGATCTCTTAGCTACAAGGATACAATAATAGACTCAACAGGGTCGCAAGAAAACAGTCGCAAAGAACTAAGGCCAAAGCCCATCTGACTTCGTCTACCTGCGATGAAGAATTTCTCTCAAGAAAGCTTTTTTCTCCTCCATATTTCAGTTCAAATATGTAAAAAAAACAACAACATTCCTTCCATTTAAAAAAATGCATTATGTTTTGTTTCGAATGGCTGGAATAGTTTCTGATGATTGCTGTCAATTCGACTTCGATTTCGTGCATTTTGCGCAGAACCAGTTAGTTTTCCACTACAGTGTTTTTTGATGTACACACCACTTAACATGTCATTAGGACTTATTTGGAAAAAAGTTTGGAACATATCACGTTTTAAAAAAGTAATTGTTTACGTCTTTATTCTCCAAAGCAACATCTGTTTACTGTTTGTGATACAAAGAATTTTTTGGAAGCATACCTTTACAAATCAGCAAGACGTCACCACATAAAATAACTATGTGAGTGAGTTAAAACATCTATGGCGGTACATTTCTTCCAGTCCCCAGTAAGCACAAGAGGACTTCTTGGAACCTGGGACGGCAAGAAAGAAAACGATTTCATGGCGCCAGATGGCCAGATTGTTTCGACTGCCCAGGAGCAAGATGTATACCGGCGCTTTGCATTGCAATGTAAGTGTCCGAACGTTCAAGTGTTGATATTGAACTAAGCTTTTCTTTGCTGTGGCATCCCACTCGATGGACGTTAAACACAAAATGTTTTACACATAACCAATAAAATTAATGCATTGTCAAGCGACAGTTTGTCTGAAAAAGTTCCAGTAGACAGACCAAACAGCAGCAAAAAACGGAGTGTGCGCGCTTGTGCGTGCGTGCGTGGGGTCCTGTACGAATAGATGTATAATGCTATGAACTTAAAACCAGATTATGATATTCGTGGAAATTTCCCCGTTGCCTGCGAAAAAGATTCCCATCTCCTGCAAAGAGGCTTTTGTCAGTCCTGGTTAGGTCATAACTTGGCCAAATCTTGTGTTGCATGTGTTGTATTGTGTTCCTGTTACAGAGTTGTGCTCGTCACAGTGAAATTATTAGCGAAACTGCAGGAAACTCCTTTAGATTGCAACCTGTCAGTAATAAACAGTCGTGAAAAATAAAATGAAGCCACACGCCTCGAGTTTCTTGTTTCCAGGGAATGTCAGTGAGATCGACTCGTTGTTTCAATTTCCTTGGAGCGCAGAGAATGTGAAGCTGCCTCTCTTTGGTTCACCTGCCCAGTTCCCGTACAAAGCCAACCAGAATAGGCCCTCAGAAAACACCGTGAACGCCGCGTGCGGTGACAGCCAGGCGTGCAAGCGAGACTACTACATCACTAACAACGATACCATTGCACGTGATACTCATGCGGCGGATGTAGCTTTCCGGACTTTACGCCAGTCACAGAGCGAGGGTAGGTTCTTGTGAGATCAGAAGATGGGTAGCTTAAAACGTAATTGTGGTGGTGATGTCGTCGTTGTTGTTGTTGTTGGTGGTGGTGGTGTGTGTGTGTGTGTGTGCTATCACGCGCCCCCTTACAGACGCTTTTTTCATTTTTCTGTCCTCCTAACAAAGAAGCAACAAAAGAGAATTCGGTAATAAGTATTGCATCCGACATCCATTTAGGACTTTACGCCTAACGGACTGAAGGAAGTGACGGTTTTGTACAATATACGACTTGCATATTTAACAGATGGACAAACAGTTTATATCACAGATTTTTCTGTAATTCATTCCTGAAGGTCTTATTTCATATTCTGTGTTTAAGCATGTGTTTCGCCCGAATCGCCGCGTTCAGTAACCGCAAGGGCGGGTAGACAGTTACGTCTCGTTCACACTAAATCGCTTCTTTGTTGTGAGAAATGTAACGTGACACACCATACGCCAGTCTCGGCGATCTGTGATTCACAGCGTCAGAGTGAGATCCACGGCTAGTTAACTAATTTGAGATGTCCCCAGACAGTGAGTGCCTGAAATGTTTAACCCAATGTAAACTTACGTGCGAGTTGCGAGGGGTAGGTAGCGGGTAGAGAGCCGCGTCACACTAACGTGTGATCTCAGTATTTGGGATTCGAAAAAGCTATTTTAATTAACGTGTAGCTCAGTGGTAAATAAAAAAAATTCAAAACACATGTAGCAGTTGGCTGCCATGATAACGTATACATGCATATGTGTTTATTTCTCACCCCATCCATCACGGCCGGTACATGTACCTACATGTTGTACTAATAGTTCAATGTAACTAGTCCTCCCTTATAAGAACTGATTTGGGCCGTTTTTTCAAAGTCGTGTATTGGAGGTTTACTGTATATAGCGGGCTGTCTGTGTCTGTGTAAATTCAACAATTTCTCGTGACTTCTGCTAGTGACCTCCTGCGGCCTGCTGGACATCCCGATGGCCGCGAAGTCCTCCACCAACTACCTGGTGGGCAGCGTGGTCACCATCACGGGCTGTCGGCCCAACAACTCCAAGGTCTTGTCCAGCGGCCCACTGACTTACACGTGCGGCACCAACGGCCAGTGGAGCCCAGGCCCTGACGCCAACCTTTGTGTCCAAGGTCTGTAAATCTGTGTGCCTGGAGGTCATCCTTCGACCCCGCCGTCACACCTAGGGCCAGGTGCACAGAGCGCCGCTAGCGCCTAGCAGCCCCTAGCTGTCTGCTAAACCAAGCAGCTTAGCACGCCGCTAGTTTAACTGGAAGTGCACAAGCGCGCTTTTCGCTGGCTGACCCCTAGTTTAGCCCCGAAAATTTAGCGGTGGTCCGAGTGCCGCTAAGCTTCTTAGCAGCAAGGTTAAATCAAAATGGCCGCAGTTATACACCAGCTTTACCAGAGACGTTATCCAAGTCACACGGCACGAGTTCACAAACAGCGGTTTGATCCGATTGGTAATTACAGTGTCGATGAACTGCATCAAAGTTTTCGATTCAGAAGAAACGACATAAACCGTATCGTCGATGTATTTCAACCCGATTTGGACAACGGATGTAAACGAAAGGGATCTCTTACTCCACATTTGCAGGTGCTATTGGTCTTTTAGTCTCAGCTTCGCTTCACTTCAGAGCCATCCCACTATTCCTAGCAAGCTTACATCTGTTAATTTTAATGGCCACCAGCTCATACCGAAGACCAAAAAACTTTGTTTTTTGTTTTGTTGAGGTTTTTGGCTGAATGAGTGAGCGAATGGCGGGCGGGTGGGATTTTGGTTCCTGATGATTAAAAAAAACTAGATTCTATTGACGTATGGAGGAGCTATAGGGACTATCCAACAGCACAGAGAAAGCGATAACGCCATTTGTTCTTTCTCATGTTTTGTCTACAGGGGCGACAGAGCAGAGCTCCAGCATCGGCATGATCGTCGGGATAGTCATCGGTACTGTGGTGGCCCTCATTTTAATCACAATTCTCATCGTCGTGCTGTATCGACGCAAGACGCGCACTAAAGATGTCAGGTAACAGTAATGAGTCGCTGCTCTGCTGCCCCCCGTTTGACCCTGTTGCCCCTTGTTTGACCCTGTTGCCCCCTGTTGTCTCCTGTTGCCCCTATTGTCTCCTGTTGTCCCATGTTGTTTGCCCCTGTTGTCCCCTGTTGCCCCCCCCCCTTTTGGACCCTCTCACACTTCGCCCTCTCTTCCAGCTCCCCCGCCCTTTCTCCCTCCTCGCACACACGAATGCGCGCCTGTGCATAAAAGTGACATTTTGTTCCTTTCCATTCAAGAACAATTATTTGTCCTTTAGCAAAAAAGGAATCGAACAGGCCAACACTATTGTTTTTCTAATAACTGGAGATGCTGAGCCGAATAAGTCGATAAATTATATTCATGGTGAGCTGCAAGTGTACAGCATGAGCAGTCATAGCTGTTCGTCATATAACCTTCGCTACTGACTTACGGTGCGTGCGGTGTAATAAGGCGAACATGCTCACAGCTACAATATATCATGCTTGGGGATGCTCAAAAACCACAGTATAGACATTTCTGGCTATTCATTTATATTCAGCCTACATAAAAGCTGTTTTCTGCTGCGTTTTGTATTTTTCTCGGGTGGCTGAAAGCAGACTAATGGCGAGCTCACACAATTCGACAACAACCAAAAAAAGAAAAACAAAACAGAAAGAAAGAAAGAAAAGAAAAGTTAAAGGATTAGTCCAATTGTCTGCAGCAAAAAGCATCACTTTAATTTCGTTACCCCGTGTAAACGTTTGTGCAAAAACTAGCTTGTCGTACCTATTGGTCTGGAGAAGCTGCGTAGGACATCTCTAAAATTGGAGATCTTTGTTGCCTGCGGTTAGTTTGCTCCCGCTAGTCTTTCATTGCTGTCGTTCGGAGTTGTCGAGCTGTGTGAGATGGCATTAAGTACAGAGTTCAGCTTGCACCGTCAGAAGTCGGTGCCGTACACCCAGGTTTCTGCATGGCCTTTTGCATGTTGGTTTGCATGTTCTGATCAACCCCCACTCTGTCCTGCTGCGCATGCTCTAGCTCCGAGAATGCGGATCGCCCTGTGCCCGCGAAGAGAACATCAGCACCCGAGGATGCCAAGGTGGAGCGTGGAGCAGACGAAGCTCTGCTGAGAAGAGGGTGAGAGTCTTCTTGTGTGTCCATTTCAGATGAAAGAGACGCTGAGACCTTTTTTCCTGACGTCTCGAACCTACCACAGCTGCTCACTGCACGAAAATATGCATGAACGCAAAAGAAGAAGCGCTTCTTTATCTCGCGTACATGTCAACCAAAACTCGCATTTGCCCGAGATTAAAGGATCATTTCCTTTTTCTCGTGAGTGCACATTTCCGTGCAGTGGCTGCCGTCACAGTACTCACCAGCATTCTCCTCTGCCGCCCCTCAACGTTCCATTTCTTCTCTGCCTGCACTGTACGAAACTTACCTAACGAGTCAGGTGACAGAAGCAACTGCCACCTGCATGCGTGTATGCAATCATTTATAACCCTCTGCGTGCTAGCAACCGATCGTTCGGACAGAAACACCACCTGTAGCCGCTTTCTTACTAATATCGACACTAATAAGTGACAGAATTCTCATGCTAATGTCGGTAACTAATAAACTAATTAACGACAGTAGTATCCCGCTAACATGGACAGTAATGTAGGACACTGTTGTCCCACTATTGAACGCAGAATCACTATAACAAAGCAGGTATATTGTCACTCTCGCGCGGAAGCTAACAAATGCAGTACACTTAACATTCCTAATCATTAGATGACAGCTATCTCGTGGTATTAAGCAGATATACCTATGTGCCGTTTTAAATGTGGCGACGTGGTGGACAGTTTATGGTGACGTGGTGGACAATTTGTGGTGACGGATGTTTGCATCACTGTAAAGAATAGTGAAAAAAGAGCTCACCTGAATTCACTGCCAATTTAAAGATAAAACATGTTATTACTGCGAGTTTTTAAGAAAGCCTGAACCACTAGTCCCGCTGATAATGTTTCTAGCTGAGAGAAGCCTGGAAAATACAGATATGAAAGAAACGTGGCGGAAACAATTAAAATAATTAAAACAAGTGTAATCTCAATGAGTTAAAAACTTTCTTTTAATTGGAATTATTATCAACGTCACAAAAAGTCGTAAGCACAATAGTTATGTACATGAGGTGTTGATTTATGTACCTACATTTATATTACATAGTACTTGGAACCCTTCGTCGCCCCAGGTTATTTTCATTTTGTTGGTAGCCACTAAAAGTTCACAATAGTTAGCATCTCGAACTATAACAATAGATTAATCTTAAGAGTGTTTGTTTTTTAATTTTAGTTTCGACGACAAAGTTCGCATGTCTGAGGTGGAGAAGCGAGGTGAACGACCGTCCGAGGCTGTGTGAAGAATAAACAATGCGCATGCGCTCTTTCTCTGCCTCGTGGATGTGCGCATGTCTGTGTATAAGCGTGTATAAGCGAACGAACGAATGCTCGAGCGAAAGAAACGTATAGGTTGCGAATACATGGTAATCTTGTTTTATTTTTATAAGCAGAGAGTGCGTGTATGTTGTATGGTGATGCATGTGCTTCACAGCCATAGTAACTCATGGCATTCACACACAGTGACTCACGTGAGAGAGAGAGAGAGAGAGAAAGCGAAAGAGATGGCAAAAATAAATGCACTCAACAAAGATGAACGAGAAAAAATGTCCGTATTTCATATGCATTTTTGTTTTTGTTTTTGTTTTGTTTTGTTTTTTTGCCCAAAGCTATATGCAGTCATTATTATGATTTTGTGTGTGTGTGTGTGTGGAAATCATTGTAGCTATACGCCAACTTTCTTATTTTTAATGCAAATGTCCAAATAGTAAAACCGTTGATGCGACGTATTGGGGGAAATGATTTTGTTGTGTTCCTCCTCTAAATCTGTGGAATTTATTTTCAATTACATAATGCTTAAAAGATGGGAGATCACTACAACTGCCAATACCAAACCTATAAATATTGTAAATGTTTTTCTTCTATCAAAAGTTGTTGTTCAATGACCTACAGTATTTTAAAAATAAAATGATGAAGATTTTATACGTTTTGTTATATTTCTTAGCGTTTTCCTCCGCGTGGCTGGCAATGTTGTGGTCGGGAACTGGTTTTACTCAGTTCAGACGTTCGTTTATTTTGTTACGGTTACAGTTATACAGCCTGCATCCTAGAGAGTGAGTGAGTGAGAGAGAGTTAGTGAGGATATAAAGTGGATTTTATTTTGTGGCAGTGACGGAATCAGCACACAGTGCACTCTTGTACACCTGCCCGTCGTCCTTTGAAGGTGGAATGCCATGACAAGGAAAGAAAAATGAATAAACAACGAAGGACAAGAAAAAAATAGAAACGTTTATACAATGAAAGAACAGTTGTATGTAAAGAGTTTAAATATAGCATAGCTTGAAATCTACGGAGTCATTTACGCAGGCGATTCCAAGGAGATAATCTTGAAAAGATTTCACATACCACATTACTCAAATATCATACAAGGGTTATTCACATAATTACATATGAACATCATAATGTGATTTCAGCCAGTTAGGTATAGTATACAACAATACTATACAGTTGACAAGAATTGAAAGAGCAAAGGAAAATGCACGCGCCTGCCACTCCTGCTGAAACAAAAGGAACAGCTGGTTAAGGTCAGCGGATTTGCATACTGGCGACTTCTAAGCAGATCCCACAGCTGCTCGATCGGGTTAAGCCCCGGTGTGCTGGCCAGTCCACGCGAGTCACTTGCTGTAGTGACGACACGACCCCTCTGTGGTCTGGCATTGTCATCCTGGAGAATGGTATCTGGTCCCATTGCCTGCAGCGCTGGCAGTAAGAGGGGCTATAGATATCGTCCCTGTAGACCACGCCAGTGAGGTTGGCTTGCACACGTTGGAGGAGTGGTCTGTAGGCCATGCCCATTCCTCTCCAAATCACGATGTCTCTGCCACTAAACTTTTTACGCTTCCTCACAATGGCCTCATGATAACGCTCACCTCGCTGCAAAAGCGGATTCTGCCATCGTGAAACCATCTGGCAACATAAAGCGAGACTCGTCGGTCAAGAGAACTCTGGGCCACTGCTGACGTGTCCACGAGTGCAGATGACACTGGGCCCAGGCCAGCCTAGCAGCGCGACGAGCCGGCGTCAGGACAGGTGGCACTGCGAGACACCTTGAACCCAGGGTATCTTTACGCACCCAGTTCCTAATCGTCTGATCGCTGACGGTGACCTGTCATCCTGTCTGGACGACAAACCTGTCATCCTGTCTGGACATCGACTATAGGCGTCTGCTCTCGATGACAGTTGGTGTCTAGTTGATGGGGTCTCACAATGTCACAATGACGGAATCGGATACTCCTAATGGGGGACCAACTTCCCGGACCCGATACATTCCTGCAGCCACCCGATCGCCCTATCAGCATCCCTGAGTTGTCAGCATGTGATTACGGTTACAAACTGCTGTTGATCGCGTCCACAACTACCCACCAGCCCCTCTACTGACCTGTGTTCACATTATACAGTGTTTGCACGTGCAATGTGGTTTTCACCTGTCCATACGCTTTGTCACCCGTAAAGGTCGGGAATATATCTGGCCTATATATGTATATATAATGTGTTATACAAGAAAACTGTGGGCGTTTATTGCTTACTGTTCCGCCGCAAACTGTGTGCATATCAGGACGGTGTTGCTAAGACAAAGTTTACGTGCTGCCACACGTGGGACTGTTGTCGCAACACGGGCTTCAGTCCCACCCAGTCACATTATACTGACACCGGGCCAACAAGTCCTAGTACTGTTCCCTGTAGTGCCAGGTGTCTGACAGGGCAGCTACTAGATATTTCCAGTTTCTAAGTCTTAGGTATGACTGGGCCGTGATACGAACCACAGACCTCACGCCTCGGAAGCAGACGCCTAGACCACCGAGGCGGTTTTATACAAGAAAAAACGATAAAAGAAGCGGGTGACTGCAGCTTGGGGTAATAAAGGTGCAACAAAAGGAACGTAGCCAAGCGAGAGACAGACAACCTGTCAACGTTTCGGGGGATGACCCCTTCTTTTGGACGGCATAGACAGATAACAAATAAATAAAGATAACTTAGCTGACAAGGACGCTGATCATGCACAGTCGATGTCCAGGACATTGATGTAGCCCTATTTCCCGCTGGGTATGGGTATCTTGTGACGTTAAGTGTATCATATAATCGCAGTGCCCAATTAACCCTAACCGCATACGCTGGAGGCGATTGAGTTCGTAATTCCCAGCGACTTGGGCAACGCATGCGCAACGTATACCAAGTGCCCTGCTCATGCGCACGAAGGTCGCTAACCACAGCAAGAAATAATTATAGGTCAAGCCATGAGCTCTACACAGCATCACTTCTCATAGTTACAATGAAGAGACCGATCCGTGGTGACCGACAGTTGAGTGGTAAAGACACTGGGTTTAATATGGTTGTCCCAGTTTCAATACCCTTATTATAGCTTACGATTTTTTTTGGGGGGGGGTGGCGGGGAGGTTAGGGAATAGGGTTAGGATTTGGGGATCTGTTTTCATGCATAAGTTCAACTATAAGCAGGATGAAAGGTGATCTGGGCATCCGTGCCCTAAGTCGGTGGGAAAAAAAGACGCACTGGGAGGGGCCCCCATAGGCTGCCATACACCAGCTGAAGCAGGAACTTCGGGGCTGGAGGAGGAGGAGGAGGGGAGGACGAGGAGAAGGGGAGGGGAGGAAGAGCAGGAGGTGGTGGAGGAGGCAGCATGGAGCGAAAAAGCTAAACCCATTGTCTTGCTTATCGCCAGAGGACGCTGTGTGGAGGGGAAGAGCCCACCCCCCCCGACCCCCGCACACCTCACGCCTCCCAATTTTGAAAAACTGCAAGACTGCGTGCAGGGACACAAGGCAGAGGGAGTTCGTTGAGAGAAGGACGAGGAGGTAAGGCCACCACGCTACAACCGGCACGACACCAGTCCTGTCTGAGAAGGATGCCAGGAAAAGACTAGCCAAGAGCGGGTATGAGTTAATTACATGAAAATCTTCATTAATAGTTCTACAGTAATAGAGCAGTTGGGCTGCACGCTGGGGGGTTGACATGGCCAATGCACTTTGACAATTGTGATAAGAAATCTTTCCGCCTTACGTACGACTGTCCTTCTGTAAACATAAGGGAATCGCTTTTTTTTACAACCGAAATTTAGCAGCGTTTTGAGTCGTATACGTGTCCAGCAGAATATACGTACAGCACAGAAGGAATATAAATAACCCCCTGTTCCTACACGAAGACAGAAGCTAGAGTTTAAATTCTCACTTTCTTGCTTTCCAGTAGACAGTACGAATTTAAACATCTGCACTCAGTTACAGCAACGGACTTCTATATGTACATCTAATCGGGGACCTGGATAGCTCTGCATTTAGAGCTGCGGACTAGCATGTGGAAGGTTGCTGCATGGTTCGAATCCAGTATATAAGTGTGGCTTCATTTCCTGGAGTTTAACCTTGTGCAAGTTCGGCCATCCTCCGAAAGGCAGCTCAGTCTAGCTGGTGGTTCTGTCAGTTGCTT
>SMGT01011606.1:3013-21212 GCA_004794575.1 Lanistes nyassanus
ACTGTGGAAAAGAAGTCAGCTTTGTCAGGAGCTGTGCATACGTCCAGAACATGACATTGATGTTCATTACGTTGAAGAACTGTAAGTCATCGTGTTTTCTTTTCTTTCTTTGATACTATGTTACCTGTAAACATTTTTTAGGAGAAACCACAACATGTTGGACATGTGGCTGGAAACACAGCAGAGCAGAAAGTCAATAATTTCTGGAGCATAGCTTACAGACATTTTGTCACCTGGACTTGGGATCCATTTGTCTGTTTGGCTCTCACGCAGAGCTCTGAACCCTGAGTCCCAGTCCCACGATGTTAATTACTAACATAAGTTAGACATAATGGTAGCACCTAATTGTTGTGCTATATTTACTCTGTCATGTGTCTAGGGGTATTGCGCTTATGTGTTTCACTAGCCTGCTCGTTAACTAGAGTTACAACAACATAAAATTGTGTCAAGAAGGGGGAAACTAACAATGCGATCACTGCCTAATTTCTTCAATTTCCAATCGGCTCAAGCCCCCACCCCCTTGCTTGTCATGCGCACAACTTAATAAAAGAGGGCAGCGATAATATACTATTCTATTTATTTACAGTTACAACATAGAATATTCCACTACACAACGAATGATGCTCTAATATACATCTACCGACATATGTAGAACAATCACTCGCACTCTTATATATTCATCCCAGTGACGCTATACGTATCTACACGCACACGTTATTTACCGGGTTATGAATTCTGCCATGCCGATACTTCACTTCGGTGAACACAAGGAAAACCGTATCCTTTCCGTACTAAAACCACTCAGAAAATGTCGTCACGCCGACGTCTTAACACACAGTAAGATCGACCGACAATCACAAGAGATAACCGTAAGTATTCTACAAATAACTAGTCCCGTTGGGCAACCGACAAATCAACAAGTTTGATGTACTTTCTCCTAAGCCAGCTCAATACCGATGTTCAGTACATCTTTGAGTTACGATCGTGTCCTACTTTCCTACACTGTACGTAAACTCACTTTCACGTCGTGGTGACGGTCATACTCCTCTGTAGTAAGTACTTCAGAACTGTTTCATGGATTTGGCATTCGGCATATGCGCTCGGCTGCCTTTATAGCCCTGACCGCGGCTTTACTAGAGCTACGCGAATAGGCTTTCTACCCATTCGGGGTGGTGGGCTGTAGCCTGGAGGGTTGCTCACCCCCACCTCCCATCTGGTGACGGGTCAACTGGAGATGGGGGTAGGTTGCCCTCGGCTCTCAGCCGGCTGCCTCCCTCGCTCCACCGCACGCTCTCCCAACTAGCTGTTTTAGTGAGCCAATCAGGTCAACTGTAACAAGTTGCTCTACCTCCTGATTGGGTAGGCAATGAAACGCCAGAAAAATCATCACACTAATTACTACACACTTTCAATCGCATATGTACCCTGTAGCCTTTGTATGAACATGAAGTAAAGTTCTGCATGATTTTTAATACAGGTCAGTGTTTATGTGCCTTTATGGGAAAAAAGGTTTTATTAAAAATCAAGAGAGCATTGCAATCATTTATGCCAGCCACAAAGTTCTAGTGATCTTTGCTAGAGTCTTTGACTTATAAGCTTTCTTTAGGACAAGCATGCAGTGAGGCTAAATTTCTGTCTGCACAGCATTATTCATTTCTTTAGGCACATGTTTATAGTCTCAGCTTCCATGGTTTGGTCATGCCCCAAACAGTATTGATTGTTACCAACTGTGGGAGTCTCCCAATTTTGGGAAGCCATTTTTCAAATATTGACTGCCTCATATTATGTGTTTTTTGTTTTGAATGTTTTGATTGGTCAATTTATGTTGTTTTAAATGCTTCAGTGTAGCAAATGTGGCACTGGTTGTCACAGTGCAGCTAAGCCATTCTTCACACATTTACTACCACCATAGTATGTTTTATTGTAGTGGTTTATTTTTTTGCAGGTGTGAAAAGGCATGGAAAATTGTTAGCATCTTCTTCCGTTGTGTGACAGATGAACGCATTCAGAGAGTGAATTCTGTGGTATGTGGTTCATCTCTACCTGCAATTCCTCAGCCGTCTGAGCTCTTGAACATAGACTGCTCACTAAAACAATGCATGCACAAGTTGATCAAAATGTGAGTAGAATCATAGTGAAAAACAACGACGTGGTAGAAGCATGTGTGTCAGATTTGCAAAGCAAGTCCATTTTGTAGCCACCAGTAGCTCAGGCTCTTGTTGTCTTGGTTTTGACAGTCTGTGAACTTTGATGCACAACTGAACAATGCAGCAAATCCTGAAGAAAATTTGTGAACATTTTCAAAGGAAAATAGTTTTGTTGATTTCAAAATAATGACAACTACAAGACAATTACATTTGATTTCCTTGCTTTCCTTCATTATGAACAGGGAGTCTGTACTGCACAGATTGCTGGCACACAAACTTGTAAGTATAAGCTTGTTTGCATAATTGCTGCAGGCTAAAAACGACTTTCCACATTTGGATCTCCTGTTTTGTTCAGTTGTGCATGATAAGGTTCATAATTGCATTGCATTCATGGAGGGTCTTTTCCTGGTAGTTGCTAGAATTAAATCTGCTCACTATGCTCTTGCTACACTTTTTAACAGGTTTCCTTGGCTAAGATTTGTGCCTCGTCAAGAGGTTCTGTTTACTCAGTTGCACACATTTCTCCCTGCAATATGAGCAGTAAAGAGCTATCACTACCTCTAGATTATGATGCACTTAAAAACAATGTAATATCAATATGTGATATCAATATGTGACAACATTCGTACAAGATTTCTTATCTGGCATCCTCTCATTTCTGTCTTTGATGTGACCTGTTTGTTCCACTTGATCGTCAGAATTTCTCTGGCATCTATGGTGTATGAAGATGGAGTGTGTGCCTGTGGGAGGGGGTGGGGCTGAAGGGGCCACACAAGCAACGAATCAGTCCGCTAAAAACAAACTTGTTTTGTGGCAGGTGCCTTGTGGTGTTTCATCAGCCACCAATCACAATGATAATAGAGAGGGAAAGAGTAGCAGGTATAGATACGAATGAAGTCAACCGCAGCAAGAGGTTCAAGACTTCTGTTGGGTGAGCTTTCATAAAACATGTTTGTCTCAGCTGGTTTTCATTAAATGTCTGAGCTATATTCTCATAATCTGTAAATACCTTTTATTTAAACAACAACAACAAAAAAAAACCCTGCAGCTTTCATGTTAATTTTGTTTAAATCTGAGTTCTTAGTATTGTACAGTTTGGTTTTTAAAATGTTCTTCGACACTTTGAAATACAGGCCTTTTGTATTTTTAAAGGTCTTTTAAAAATTCACATGAAATGAGTGTGGTGTAAATAAATGCTTTTTTTAAAAAAAAAGATTTCACAGTTGTCCTTTAAAAGCTGTTTTATTACATTCACATAGTCCATTATTTAAAATTACTACTTCATCTTTTTTTCCCATAGCCTGCTTGGAGGCAGTGTCCTTACAGGTGTTTTGGACATCACAAAAGTGGAGATAACCCTCATGTTCAGAGAAGACATTGCAGAGATCCTTCAAGACAGAAATGTCACAGTATCAAAATTTACCATCCATAATGACCAAACGCGTCACAGAAGGAGCTCAGATCAGAGCAATTCTGACTTGGAGCAGAAGTGCTGTATGCGAATTTATGAAAATGTTCGTGTGCAGAACTTCACCCGACGGGAGCAGAGAAATGTGTACAAGCAGATCTGCCATGCTGTCTATGAAGTCCAGTTCGAGAACCCCTCAAATGGTTGGGAATTTGAGGCGAAGGTAAGGTCATCAGATAAATCTGGCTTTTTCTGGACCCACAACTTTAAAAGATTTGAAAGAGCATCTGATGATGAGAAAGATGGTTACAATATTGATGATGAAGACAATTACAGTGGTGGCAATAGTAAAATGTTTTGGTTGAATTGTTCGAGGTGATTCTTTTATTTTTTATTTAAAATACTTTATTTATATCATTTAATGCATTTTCTGTGACCCTTTCAGAAAGGTACCAATAAGAATTCCTCTGTGTGTTTGCTTTGCAGACTTTGTCTTTACCAATCATAGTCCGTACTGGTGCCAATCAAGCCTCAGAACACAAGGGGGCGCAACTCTGGTATGGATGCAGTGCACCAGATGTGGTATGTATAAAGGTGGTTAACCACACGCTTCATTGGAAACTTTTGTCATTTCACTGATAAAGGTTATAATTAAGGGATAGTTCTGAATTGAACATTTCAATCTCTCCATCTATAATTCATACCTTGAACTACCTAGTGGTGAGTTTTTGTGACCATAGGAGGCTATAGACATTCTTTACATCAGCAGTGACTTGGTGGCAACAGCCATAAAGAAGAACATCAAAAGTGTCCAGAATAAGGGCCAGTTTATCACTCTGGGCATGCGCACACACACACACACACACATCCAAAATATATGAACCAGCTTGACATTGACAGAGTTTAAAAATTTGTAAATGTGCACTATTAACATAAAATTGAGGATCATAGCAGATCCTGTGTGTGCTTGACAGGATGTTTTAACACTGAAATGACACTTTGTCCTTTAGATCATCATAAGAAATATCCAATTATAGGGTAACTTATGTGTCCATGAAAATTTTTTTCATTTATAATAAGGTTGCCAGTGCAGAATTAGATTTGGGGAGGGGTTGGTTAGGGAGTGTGTGTGTGTCTGAGAAAGAGAGAATGTAAGGTTAAGAGAAAAAAAAAAGAATGTAAGAGCAGGTTGTAACAAAAGGAACAAAAAAAGTGAGTGAGAGAAAATATGGCAGAGACACAGAGAATGTTTTCTGCATATGTTGATCCCCACATGCTGCAGTTGCAAATTGATTCTGGGTAATTTTTCAGTACGATTTCACAGCTCCAGTTGTTTCGGAACTATCCCTGGATCAGGTAGTACAGATGATGGACGAACGAATTCGCTTCATTGGAGGCCGAGGACTACAGGATTATGAGAAGAAATTCCTTCATGATAAACTAGGTATTCCACCAATTGCTGCATATTCTCAGCCTTTTGTAAATGCTTTGTCATTGCGTTGTCACCTTGGACAAACTGATGTGTGGGAAAATGCTGTTCTAAAGTGCCAACAAGCTTTGGTCATACTCCTTGCTCTCTGTTACAGGTTGTAAAAAAATTCATGCTAATTTTGTTTGTTTTTTGCTTGAAGACTTAAGTATATGTAGTGACAGGGACACCAGAACTTTCTGCCACCTACTGTCCTTGCTGCTCTCTTATTTCTCATCTCTCTTCCCCCATCCTGTGTCAGACACAAGTCCATGCTTTCTATTCATGCAGCACCTGTTAACATGGCTTGAGACTTTTCTCAGAAAACTCTTGTTTTCTCCCCATTCCTCTTCCTGAACACTGTTCATCTTCCTGTCCTGTCCTATCCTTGTCTTTAGACAGCGTTCTTTGCCGACTTGATGTTTTACAATAAACAACGAACAACCAACAACTTAGAGAGAGACCTTGTACCAGTGAGTGAACACATGACTGATGTTGGAGGGGTTACATGGCATTTGCAGTATGTTTCTCCACTGTGAAGTATAAATGAGAATTCAGCATTGTTTGCACTGCTAAATTAAATATGTATGAGCTGAAATATCTGGTGTTGACAGTCTAGTCAATCTTCTCTCTCTCTCTCTCTGTACTACACTTTGTCTCCCTTCTCACTTCTGTCTCTCACTCACTCACACATGCATGTCTCCACAGCCTACTATACTTCGATTTCTTAAAGAATAAATTATACTTTGGCAATTTGGAAGTGAGAGACTTCAAATTAAATCTTTAAAGAGAAAAGAAACAGGTGGTAAATCTTTACCATTTTATTTCAGAAAGAGCTGCAAAATCTGGGAGAGGGAGCAGGGAGCCTAGAGACAAGATTACTCTGGATGGCTTCCTCAAGGTAAAACTAAAACAGATCTCTGGCATGAACCTGTGAATACATGTTGTTTTTGGATACACATGAGTGCAAAGTATTTTTCTAATGAAAGTCTTTAGCTCATTGCAAGAATCTAAACTTCAGAGCGAAAAATGTCTTTCTTGGTTCTGTTAATGAGGTACCAGCCTTTGAACAATCACACACATAGAAAAGAGAAAACTGTAACATCACATCAAAACAGGGATAGATTTACATTGGGAAGGCTTCGGCTCATGGAAGAGCATGGATGCAGATGAGATTATGATGTCTTGAATTTTGTTTTTGTGTTGTTGCTGTTTTGAACACTTATTTTTATGAACGGACAGGATTTCCTACAGATTTTGATAATAAGTATCATGATAAGAACTTAATTAGTCCACTTATTTAAACAAGAAACAACCACTTGGGCAGGCCTTTGAAGAATGGCATACAAATGCAGACCTGTAAAGTCCTAAAATTATGGATGGTCAACATGTATTTTTCAATAATTAATAACCCCACTACACATTTCCAAAACTCTACCTAATTTATGATAATCTGCAGTCAGCGAAATGTTTGAAAGTCACATTTGTTTTTGTTTTATTTTGCACCCTGGTAGTCCAAGGTTGTACAGTCCTTAAATGGCTAGGTTGTGAGCTATACTTGACTTCCAGTGCTTTTCCAGCCACATTGTTTGTGGTTTGTTTTCGACTATCATGAAAGATAGTCCTGCAAATTCTCAGCCAGCCAAACCCTTGTAGGTGCAAATGGAGTGAAAAGATTTTTTTTTTCAATTCTGTCTCTGTGATAAATGTTTGCTTATGATGATCACTTTCGATCCTGTTAAACCTTTTGGTTTTTTTCTCAACGAATCCTATGACACGGACACAGCACGACTTGATAGGTTTGAAGATGTGCAGAAGGAAAGGGGAGAAAGGAAAAAAATAAATGTACACATGCACAAACACAAACAAACATGCACAAACACACACATGGGCACACACAAACATACACAAACACACACAGACACACCCACACACACATGGGCATGCATGTTTTTCATGGAAGTAATTTAAGTTATACGTCTGAAGCTGTCCTGGAAGCATTTGTAAGTTTTGAATCATATTTGTGCAGGCAGATTGTCAGTTGAAATTTCTCAGTGTTATTGACAGGAGTATTTATGATATTGATGGGAGCTGAATGATAAAACATCATTTAAATGAGAACATGGGTTAATCGAACGCATAGGTTAATAAATAGAATGGGTCCAACAATTAAATACATATGTTAACTGAACACAAAGGGTAATCAAACGCACTGGTTGAGTGAATGCATGGAATAGATAAGCAAATGGGTTACATGGGTTAAACAAACAGGTAAAATAAACACATGGGTTAAATGAACATGGTACATGGATATATAATTTAAATGAATGCAGAGCTTTGTGAAAAAATAATTGAGGCAATGTCCAACCCTATTTTGTCATCTGCAATTTTTTTTTTTTGGGGGGGGGTGTTATCTTTGGTCATCATATGCATTTGCAGTGTCATGTGGGATAGCTATTACAGTGTTCACTTGGTCATGTAAGATTGGCATTATGCATGACAGGAGAAAGTGCAGCTTGCGGCACACTGTCCAGGCATGGGAGAGGAAACTACATCCTTTTCACTGTGGCGCTGGTTTCACTCCATCATTAACCTGCTGGAGGGAGAACTCAAACGTCCATGGATAGATGGGTACAGAAAGTTTCTGTAATCGGTACACACCAGACACCAGCTGAGAATTAACACACCAATGTGTATGTCGTCTTGCAAAAGATATTTGGTTCAGGCTAGAGGCTAGCGCTTCACGCACACAGATTCTCTCCTTGCCGACTAAAAGAGTAAGAAAACAAAAATAAATAGACCCAATCACTTTTAATCAACTATTGATCTAAAACCCAGAAACAGATGCAAAGGAAGGAAATAGTGGTAATAGGGCTAAAGTAAGTTATAAATGGGCTGATGATTTTCTGGGAAATGAGAGAAAGAGATAAGATAAAAAAAAGAAGATAAAAATAAGGAGATGAGATAAAGGGGTAAGTGAAGAGGTAGGATAAAGGGGACGGGTATAGCGCTATAGCGCATTAGCGTAAATCGACCGTGTGGAAAGTGGGATTTCCCAGAACTCTGCCTCTCACTCGATCAGGTCATAGAATAAGATGAACATTGACCCCTAGTACAATCTCAGGGGGGTTTTACTGCATAAAAAAAACCTTGTCCTCAGGCAGGGGTTTATCTGTATGAGGGACTACATTCTATCCCCACTCACTAGCATTTACCCAAGCTAGAAAAGATGCAAGGGGAAATAACTCTGGTAACATCGAGGGGAGCTACATTTCTTATTTCCACAACACCAATCAACCTGATGATCTGTTTTGTCTAACGGCCTTAGTTCTTGAATAATAGTAATATTAATTTATTTGTGTGGTGCAGTATTATACAACACCCTAGAGCACTGATCTGAACAGAATTTATAGGGAAACATTATATTCTTTGTGTAACGAGAACTGGAGTGAAAAGCAAGTAAAAGGTGCCCGTGACGATGTATTTCTATATTTTGGTGAGCACATTTGATGCAAATTACCCTGGCAGTGTTCTTGTCTGTTTGACTATGCACATTACTTTCAGGTTTCCCAAGACTTATAATAAATTGCAAGTAAAGAGGACGCAGTAAAATCATGCAAGTAAACAAAAGAAAGAAAAATAAAAGAATTATTTATATTTTATTTTACAGTGTCATCTATGGATTTGCAAGCCGCGAACAGTGTGAGCGTGCACTTGAAAACGAATCACCTGGAGCTTGCCTTATTCGATTCTCCGAGAGCTTTGTTGAAGGCAACCATGAGAACTCTAAGGGTAAAATAGGAGTTGTGCTGAAGACTGCTGAAGGTAGATTTTAATTTAAATGTTGTAATTTCATGTAATATCTTTGGATGACCCTTAGTGTCTTTTCTGACATCCAGTTTTGTTAAAGTTCTCTTGACAAATGTTTGCGATGCACTGGCTATGCTTAATACAATAATTATGTTGATTGCGTTAATGGAGACCTATTTTACATGCAGTTTGCCTTTAATAGATAAACAGGAACATCAACATCATCAGGCAGGGTGAATTTATATGTGCATGCATATCCACATGTTCGGCTGCATGCACAAGTGCATGTAACACTCTCTCAGCCATATGTTTTCAAATGAATACAAATACACAAACATGCACAGAAGGGCTTAATGCTAATGGTTATGTGATGGCCTGAAACAAATATGGAGGTGTGGATGAGTTAAACTGCTTGCAGCTTGCTGATCTGGGAAGGGAAGTAGTTCCAAATGTTTTGTAGGCTAAGTATTGGCCAGATCTGGGCAATTAGATTTTATTGGATCTTGCTAGACAGGGCAGGGGGAAAAATGGTGAAAGGTAAGTGTTGTTTCATGACCTTTTTAGGTCATCAGGAGGAGGATGTATGACCCCCAGTTTTTTGTGGGCCAGTATTATAAAGGTGGTGGCTGTCTTTCCCTCGCTGCCTTACCCTCGATCTCTAACCCATGGGGTCAGGTACCCATTTCCTGCCCAATCGAATGGAGGAAGCGTGGTGTGGCGCATGGATATTGAACCAGTGCCTTGGGGTTCAGAAGTCAGGACTCTTAACTAATTGGCCGTCTGCTTCCCCGATGAAACAAGTTAATTTCAGAGTATGCTGCTGTCAAAGGAATGACATAAAGAAGTAGGAAACAAGAGGTGAATCTCAAACAAGTGACAGATATTGCCCCAACAATTTTAGGAGTAAAATCTGTTGGAGAAACAATGTTTACAAAAATTTTTTGTCATAAAATAGAGCTCTGATCGATGTGGCTGGTGGAACAGAAATGCCAGAGGTGGACTTATGCCAAATGATAACAGAGTTGTAACCCTAACCCTTAACCTTATGCTGTTTGTGTCAGTGTCTTATTTATGGCACCCAATCTCTTTCTCTGGATGAAGTCTAAATCAAATTATGAACACACACATGTATTTATATATATATATATATCATCATAATAATTGGCTTCTCTGGTTTCTTGGTCACCAAACAAATGTATCTTAAGTATGAATGCGTCTTAAACAGTTCATGATCATAAATGATAATACTGTCTTTGCATGAGATTTTGAATCCTCTGACTGTCACATGTCACTCCTAGGTTATCACCTGTCACTCGTAGTTTAGCCTGTTAGCTCCTACCCCTCCGGACACCTTGGTAGAGAACGCTACGTCATTAGCCATGACAGGCTGATAGCTCCGCCCCAACCTAGGTGGGCCAGAACTAGAATAAGGAGGTACCCATGGACACTGAGCGTGGTGGGCAGGGTACTTAAGCGGGCAAAAAAAACGTAATACACACACAGAGACGAGAGCACAGGATATGGAGAGAGAGTTAATGTAGGAGGACCACAAGAAGTGGACACGTGTAGACCCACGGACCTCTACCCCTCGCCATCTTAGCCAAGACGTTGGAAGAGCAAATGCTCCAGCATTTCACGCAGGTACAAGGGGTGTATTTTGCCGACTACGAGACAAACTAGTAAGTGACTGCTGTTGCGCCTTCTAAGACTGCTCTTGCCAAAAACTTATCTTAGAGTCTGGGACTCGGGTTGATTTAAGATAGGTGGTTTTATCCTGCCGGAGACAGGAGATGTCATAATCTAGTGGCCGGACGTATGTCAAAAGAGGAGGTATAGAGTGAAGTGCTGGTCGTAGTGTTGTCACAAGCTTCATTGTTGGTCATTGAATAGCTTTAGAATTGTGTATCGCAGAAATAGTTGCTTCATTAGTGACGAAGAGTAGGAGCTCTGTTGTCAGCCACTTACTGTATTGGTGTGTAGAGTTGAATAGCTTTGGAACTGTGTGTTGCAGAAGTAGTTGTTTCAGTAGTGACGAGAGTAGGAGCTCTATTGTCGGTCACTTACTGTGTTTGTGTATTGAGCGGGATCCTATGCCGTTTTGCAATTTGATTTCCCCTCTGGAGTTTGATTATCTTCTTTGTCTGACGCCGCGTGGTATGACGTAATCAGGCAGCGTCTTACCCTAGACACGAGCACGGTGATTCTTTGTAAATAATCTGTAGATATATTTGATGTTGTCAAGCCAGTTAGTGTTTGAAATATATGTTGAATAATGGTTCGCTGCAGTTGTGTTTTACGAGGGTGGGGGCTCTTGAGCTAGTAGTGTTTTGCCTGTGTGAGACTGAGCGAACGTGTCAGAGTATGAGAATCTTTTCCCTTGGTAGATTTCTCTAGTTATTCTCATTATTTCATAGCGTCGCCACCCTTTGGTGTAGAAACCATTGACCTGAGACAGTAAAAGTTTTTGGTGACGATTGCTCAGTTAATCTACATTTTACTAGATCACCATAAAAGTTTGTTCAATAATTCTGGAGAAGTCGAGTCCAGTAAATTAAGGTACGGCCCGTCACGTCACACTGACTACATTGCGCAGCATACATCAGGAAAGTGAGTTTTGTTTTCATTCTTTCTTACTATAGCTATGTACTTTTTGTTTTCCCATGTTCTGCAGGAGTACATTATGCACCTCCAGTGAATGCTAAAAAGGTTCAGTTACCTGGGCTGTCTGTGATGATCCGCAACATCAAAGTGAGTGTTTGGACATGATAACAATTTGGCAAGTCAGCAACTAGAGGTACCCACTAAAGTAACAAGTACAGGGGAAATGTGTCTGCAGGAAATAGGATACGAACAAAGGACAACAGTAGTTATCATCACCTTTTAATGAGGCTTTTGATTTTCTCTATAATTCCTATGAAGTTCTAACGAAGAAAGATAAAAAAAGCATTTGTACACTCAGAGAAATTATGCATTAAAAAATGGGAATGGGTGGTCAAGGGATTTGGTGGCACTGTGTCTCGGTATATTTTGAAGGGCTAGAGAACACTAGGAGTGTCATCTCTTGTTTCAGCAAGTAGACTTCATTATTTTGAAATTTCTGCAATTGCCTTTTCCAGTTTGTCAACTTGGAAGTGCATCTCTGAATGTGACATTGTTACAGGTAAATGAAAGAACACCTGAAATTCTGCTTCCAACCAGGTGCACCATCAAAGATTTGAAAAAATACGACCCTGCTCGTGACAGTGAGTTTTCTTTTGTAGAGATCCATTGCATGGGCATTGATATTTCCTGTTCATTTATGAAGGTGCTTGTAAAACACAAGCCAGGGTGAATGGGTCTTGTCACTGGTTGCATGAATGATGTGAACTCTTGTGCAACCCAGTTTAGGTTTAGATGTCAGCTTCCTGATGCATGAATATATTAAAAACAAGCCAGCTGCAGAAAGACGGTGGAAATGTAGTTGTTCATCTTAGTTTCACAATGAAATTAATATGTTTTTAATGATAAAGATGGAGGCCTTGCATCATTCAACATATGCTGACAGGGTGGGAAGATTTAGATTGACTGTATTGAGTAAGTACTGGAACCTAAGCTTTAAAAGTTCTTTTCTGCTGTTTCCTTAGATGACGAACCACCAGTGCAAAACAACCGTTATTCAGGGTTTGAAGTAGAATTAGTTACAACAAAAAAGATTTTGTAAGTTTGACCCTTGTCTTTCAATTTTTTATTTTGCTGTTATAGTTAGGATGTAGCTTTGACACATTTCTTTCTCTTTCTTGCTGTCAATGTTTAGGATTACATTATGGTTGGAGCAATTTGCATAACCAGATTAAAGGTCTGGCTTTTATGTGATTTATGAATGCATGTATTCTCGTGTATTCACGTCCCCAAGTTGATATATATATAGTCAAATAAGAATGAATTCCTATTAAGTAGACCCAAAACAGATTTTTAGTCGGTACGTTTCTTTTCCAGAGATATGTCTTTGGGAAGTCGTGCCCCCTTTGGGATGCCATCATCCCCTGTTGGCCCCTGCACTGTGACTGTCACCCCAAGGAAAATCCTGACTGCAAAACGCACCAGAGGCAGTCACAGTAAATCTAATGGGGTTCCTAAGCAGAAATGTCACCCACCTGAAAGCCCAGAATCCACAACATCTTCAATGGCATCACAAGATGCATGCTTTTCCCCAAACCCCTCCTCCAGTTTCTGCCCTGTAGGCCTTATGCACACTATGTCTGGCGGGTCCATGGATCCAGCAAACGAGCTTCAGTTTTCCAACATCCCAGCCACTGTCCCTACTTTAATGGAGGAGGATGACTATGACCAGACTGACACCAGACAGACCAGTATGATTCAGCAGCAGGCAAACCCTATGAATATTGAAGACCTTGAATCTTTTTTGTCACCAGAACTAATGGAGAAATTTTTTAGTGACCCTGTCTTATCCTCAAGTGACACAGGGCTGGAGGATGACCAGTCTGACTGTCTCCCCAAGGAAAACCCTGACTGGAATATGCACCAGAGGAAGTCACAGTAAATTGAATGGGGGTCGTAAGCAGAAATGTCACCCACCTGAAAGCCCACAATCCACAACAGTTTGTTTCCTACCTATACTCAGAATCAAAACAGTTAATGCACACCAGTGCAAAAAGTGTTCAGTTTTGAAATTAATGCCATATTTTTTTTACTGCAGTTCTTGGAAGTGCACAGTGTTCTCTCAAAATTTTTCTATTTGCATCCATATTTGCAAGCAGTTTTGCAAAAGCGTTTTACAGTTTTAACTTTAGTCCTTTATGTTTGTGTTAAGGAAAGTCAGTAATGCTGTATAGATTGTGAGTTTCAGAAAAATAATTGCACTGTTTTATATTGGACAGAAAGATGTTGAGTTGTTCATTAATGGGAATGTAAGTGCCATAATTTTTGTTCTGAAATGAGTGATTTTTCTCCTGGAAATTGTCAACTTGGCCATCTTGGAAAGAATTCTAAGTGGATTTAGTGTGTTTTTGTAAATACAGATTGACTTTCACCTATAAGGGAAAACATGACAAACATCCCAAACATTGTTTTAGTATTACACAATCACTTGGATTTGTGTGCATGTCATTATTACAGATTATGAGTGAGACGGCATGCACACATTTGCTTTGCAAATATGCCATGTTATCTGTGTTGTGTGCATGTGCTCTGTGATTATTCTGCATCCAACTGTACGGTTCCAATGTTTAGGCTATACAAGAACTAAATTCTTGAAGAAATCCATGTGCTAAGAAAGATTTAGTCATGTGCATGCATAATAAAAGCATTTATTGCCAGGAGGGATGTTGTTGTTAACCTACTCTTCTTTTATTTGCGACTGGTGACTTTTCAACCATTTCAACTTTCATTCTTTTTCTTCAAGACCAACAGCAGTATTTCAGCTGTGGCTTCTACCTTTGTTTTTGTTCAAGCACGCCACTTTTAATTGTGGCTGCCATTGGAGAGTTCAGTATTCTGGCTACACCAGTGAGACTATTTTGTGGTGACTATGGCTGGTTCTTCAAAAACTGTATGATCAAGATATTATGTTCGTGAAACAGATCAAGCCAGTGTATTATTGCACTGTCATCTTGGTATGTCATCAGTTTTCATAGGAGAATTTTTTTTTACTGTTCTGTAAAATGTGTTCACCACAGCAATTGTGTACATATGTACAAATACACCAATAATGAAACATTGACACCCATTTAAGTAGTACAGAAAAGTGTAGTTTTTAAGCAATAATCCTGGCTTATGGTAGGTTTTAACGCTGAATGTAATATAAGTGTGCACTTTACTGTCCTCTTGGACAGCTTTATATCCTAGTATTTTTAAGAAAATGTAACTGCCTGACAATTAAATGACTTCCAGTGATCAATAATCATTCATGTCAACCTCTGAGTGATAGTATTTGGCTTTTACATTTCTGATTTAATTACAAATTTGGGATGATATCACTAGTTCTGTTTCTTCTACGTCAGTGTATCATAAGGATTTGTATGTCATGGAGACTGATGAAATATAATAAGGACCCTGTTACAGATGTCAATTTGAGGTTATTTAACTTGGAAGTGTAACACTCCAAAAGATATATATCACTAAGATATCTTTCAGGTACAGTATGTTACTTCTGAGTGACAGAAATTGTGTCATTGTTAGGGGAGGTAATCACCCCTACTCCATGTTTGCCTGTTGCAAGTACAGTCGAATCCGGTTAATCGGACCACATCGGGACTGGTCCTAATAACCGATTACACGAACATGCCCATGTTACAGTTAAGACTGCACGTGCTATACGCTTTACATCCGCTGTACGCAGGCGACTTGCGTCTTCTTTTTCTTATTGACTGTCACGTTCTTTGGTCCGTTTAAACGGAATTTTGGTCCAAATAAGCGAATAATATTAGGCTTATGTACATAGGATTTGTTTCGGTTCCTTAAGATTCGGTCCGAATAAGCGGCTGGTCCAATTATCCGGTGGTCCCATTAACCGGATTCGACTGTATGTGATTGTATCAAGAGATTATTTTTATGGTTTGTTAACTAATTTTACTATAGTTTTTCCTATTATAACTTAGGAATCTTGTGAGCATGTGTGAGTAAGAAAAAGGGTTTAAGATAAAAGTAGTTGTCTTGCAGGAATGTGTAATGTGAGTGGAACTGCATGGGAACTTCCCAGTATTGGGGTGGCAGAAGGGGGAATTGTTCCTTTTGACAAGTCCCTTCAGGCATCCGTCTCTAGACTTGTTAAGCCTTTTAATTTTTTTGATTCTCTTGTAAAGGTTAGTGAAAATTGCATTTGTATTTTGATGTTAGTTGTATGAAATGTTTGGAGGGTAAGATTGCAAACTAGTTTGCTGATTTTATTGTACTGTCTTGGAATCTTTGTTTGCGTAGCAACCTGTAGTTAAAATTTTAGGAGTTTGATTTGATACATTGTCATAATTATAACCCAAGATTTTTGGAAGATTTTTTTTGTTGCTGATCCGAATAATTTTTATACATAACTCTTCCAGAGTTGCTTTTGTAAAAGTGCAAAATGAAGCACTGGCTCATTGTTATTGTTAATCATGTTTTGATCTTACAGTGTGGAGGGAGGCAGGTCTTTCTTAACTGTTTGTTTCTGTAAAATTTTGCTGTGTTCTTTGGAAATAAACAGCACAAAAAACAAATACAAGGTACTGTTCTTTTGTTCAGCAAATGCATGCACACCACTTCCATCTCTGCAGGGAAAAAAGAACATCTATAGAAATTGTTGCTCAAAACAAACATGAAATTTCCTGAAAAACATTACAAGTCATGGATACTTTTATGCATTTGGCCTGCTGACCTGGAACAGTCTACTTCATTCCATTTGCCAGCTGCCTATCCTATCTTCTTTTAAAAGTTCTTTGATGATTCATCTTTTCTCTTATACCCGATATCATTCCATCCTGCCTTAACCTGCTCATGGGTTTTAAACATTCCAGTGTGTGCACTCATTTCTGTGTGTGCATGCATATGTGGGCACCTTTAGTTACCCATATTTTGAACCTTAAAAATATTGTAATTATTATCCTAAGCTGTTCACTTTCATGTCAATCCAACACGTCCTTGTTGACTGGATATTTATAGTTTCCGACTGCACCACTTCTCTTTTGAAGACAACACATCCATTAATTTTTGCAATGTGCACTAAACCATATTTTTTGTTGTTGAAAACATCATTTTGTGCCGACTCTTTGATCATCTACTCCAAGCATTTTTTTTGGATGCTGGGAGTGGGGGCTGGTTTCATTTGTATTTTGGGGGGTTTCTCAGCTCCCCATGTCAGTGACCAGTCTCTAAAAGAGGCTGGGTGTTGCTTAACCTCATGCTGCAAATTAAGTCTGAAAACTGGAACTGTGTATGGACAGTGGTAGCTCAACCTGCATGCAGAATTCCACACCTGCCAGTCTACAGGTCTGTTTGGCAGGAAGGACTTATCTTACAAAAAGGGAGAAAGCAGATACTCTTCTGGACTTAAAATGAAACTGTTGTTATGGCTGTCGTTAGTAAATTACCTTAGTCAATCTGTGATAAAAGGCAGAGGTGCCAGCCACTGAGCTATTTTGCAAGTACATCTACATGTAGACCTACAAAGAAAGTATTTTAAAATATTTTTAAAATATTTCCTTAGCCATCTCCAAACCTATACTATATAATGCCTAGGCTGGCAACAATGGATTTTTACCAAACACTTTCTAATTTTCGAAGCGACTGAATGTATTCATTGATAGATATGTCTGTTAATTGTCACAGCAGGTTGGCAAGCTCTTTTCATTGCCAGGGCTTTATAACTGGGCAAAGTTTGTCTAGGATCTCAATGGCTACTTCTGTGTTGAAGCTGGTGATCAGTGTCTGTACACGTCTGGGTCGTCATCAGTATCAAGGATGTTCAGTGCTGCAAATATTGCTTGAAACTCTTGTGCTGTTTATGGATCATTTAGTCGCTTTAGGTGGAACGTTAAAAACCTGGTAACTTTTAGTTTGCTGACCCCTTTCAGGAGGAGATAAAAGTTCACTATCATGAGGTTATGAACCCTTAAGATCCTGGAAAAGTTATGTTTGGAATTTTTACACCTGACCAGAGGCGACTCTGTACTATGATGTAATCAATGCGAAAAAGAGCTTGCTGACCAGGTTGAACATCTTGAGAAGTTGTAAAGAAATCAGCGCAGAAAGAAACCAAACTGATGACTAAAATCACCTGTCGCATCCGCACTGACATCAGAAACAATACCGACAAGCTAGAATCTGTCCACGGCTTCAAGTATTTTGGGTCCATTGTCCAAGAACCGCCCAAAACTAATCCACAAGAAGAAGAAAGTAGTGCTGAGTAGCCCAGGTGGTGTACAGGTGTACAAAGTAAAACATGTCAGCTGTTTAGATCGTCATTTGCGCGGTATTCAGAACTTTCTAACGGCGAGTTCAAAATGCCACCGAAGACCACAGAGGCCTTTTACTTAAGACAACGACGTATACTTGCGATGACGTAGACTATAACTCTTTCGTTGGCACGAATGGTGACACACATGATCCCTTTCCCAGTGGCAGGATGATTTATATCTAAGCTTTGGAAAACAATTAAAAGGGACATATATATAACCCTCAGCATTCAGCGCGTTAGCAGACTTCCCAGCATGTACCTCCTGAACGTTTAAAAAAAAAAGCAGGTAGCCCCACCTGGATACAAAAGTGTATGTTTGTGTGCGTTTGTATGCGTGTGTGGTGTGTGTGTTGGCGAGGGATCGTCGAGCGCGTTATAATTGTGCATTTCAATTAAGACTTTTAGAGTGTAGAAGAAATACAAAATTAAATCTCAAGTTC
>SMGT01011606.1:51259-71117 GCA_004794575.1 Lanistes nyassanus
TTTTTTTTTTTTTTTTTTTTTTTTTTTACTTACACATCTCTCGAATACTTTTGAATTTCAGAGCTGTAGCCTGTTCGCTAACTAACCAGCTAGCCAGACTGACAGACCGACGAGCAGAGATGTGCATATAATAGCCAGGTGGGTAGACAGGTATAGAAATGCAGGTATATATATATATAGGTAAGGGTAGAGACAAATGTGTACGGAAGTATGGAAAAATGGATAAATGAATGAGACAGATTGACAGTCGGAGAATCAGACAGACGGCCAGGACATGCAGACAAACAGGCAACAGATAAGAGTTGAGTCCATTTTCACAGAAGACTGTGCTAGACCCGTCTTCAAGGCCGAAAAAAGTAGGGCAGATCTACGTAATCCTTATTTCACACCCTTAGGACATTTGTGCTTCGTTATAGAATTTTATATTGTTACTAGCCGTTGGCGATCTGAACGAATGAATGATTTCCTTGGTAGATGAGCTGGGACTCAAGAGACAGTATATATATATATATACCGCCAGCGCAACTGTGACATTCTGCATCAACACAAGCAGGAACTACGGCTGGAAGATCAGAGGGAAGAAAAAATCCTGTTCACTTCTGCACGGAGCCATCTTAAAATGAAAAGCTGGTTGAAAGCCGTAATCCTCCTTGGGACTGTGATCGTGGCTGTCAACACGACAATACCAGGTATTCACATTTTATTTCATAATTTGCGCTTTCGCGAGCGCGTGTTTGTGTATATATCTGCGCACGTGCCTGCGTATAGTGTGTTATGCACTAGCTTATAATTGCTTTTGTCTTTTTCTTTTCTCTGCAGATTTCCTACTGCGTCCTGTTGGCCCTGTCTGCACATGTGTTGCAATTATTGACCCTTGTGCAGTGTCTTATTGCCCTAGATTCCCCTATGCCGTATGCAGGTAAGACAATAACAACGACAGTCGAAACGAGACAGAGGAAACCCCGTCTGTCACTAATCGATTGTCAAATGAAAACAGTGCTGGAGGACTAATGTCCATCTCACGTGCCTCGACAGTCTCGTGAATGCAAGCACAAAGAAATCTCGAAATGACTATACCAAAGATAACATGCACATTCGATTCTTTTACCTCTTCTGTTGATCATCATACTTGACCTACAAGGCGGCGGCATAATAGATTATTTTTTTAAAAATCACAACGCGGAAACATCAAGTAATAGCCAACAAGAAATCTTTTTTTTTACCTGTTTCTTTGCTTATTGGCATGTAGATGCATTTTGTGATTTGTTTCTTTCCCACCAGAGCATCCTACAGCTGTTACCCTAGACCCTGTCAAGCCCGATATTACATCGGCTTTTTTGAAGTGACGAGATTCTGCTACCTTTTCTGAACGACATGACGTGCAGTGTTTACTGTTCTGCGGTTTTATGCCCTGGTGATCACCAGCCGAGGAAGCAATAAACTGTAGCTAATTGATTGATTTTATTTTTGTTACCTATTTCTTGCATTCTCTCTCTCTCTCTCTCTCTCTGTAGGTGATTGGATGCGTGAGTGGGTGCGTGAGTATGTGTGAGTTCTCACACATATCTCCTTTCTCCCTCTGTTTGCTTCGTCTCTCTGTCACCTTTCGGGCGTCCACCTTAAAACCATTTCCTTCTCCATTCTGGCTCTGTGTGCGGATTTGCATGAGTGTATGCGCGTGGTTGAAATGCCCTTATCGTGGAGGTACTTATAGGCCAGTTATATTTTATCTTCCTCCATATGGTCATTTTCTCTATCACGTATTTTCTCTATCACGTCTCGCTCGCTCATCCTTTCTTTCAAACGAACAGAGAGACAGGCAGACATACAGAAGGAACAACAACAATAACAACAAAAAAAACAACAATAAAAATAGGACAGCAGATCCTGGGCTAGTACATTTTTGCTACGGTCTCCCTGGGAACAGTTGCAGCGGCGGGGACAATATCTTGATCAAAATGGGAAGAAACGTGTTCGCTATCTTCTTGCAGTCGTTAGATTACAATAAATTTCGGACTACAAACCCGGCCACACATTTTATAAGCCGCCCTCTTCCCTCCCCCCTCTCGGAAATTCTGCTATAAACCACAGAGGTAAGCCGCAAAGAAATCCTTTTCCTGTGATCATCCTAGAAAAATGGAAAGGCAATATCACCACCACACGCATACAGACCTATACCTTCTACACAAATCATGACACATCTGTCCTGCACACAGTACTCAAAATAAACTGATTACAATAATCAATAAAGAATCACCTAGTAGTTGAATTGGTACTGTTTTTTTGTCCAGTTTCTGTTCTTTAGAATGGTTATTTTTCACATTTCGAAACCAAATGTTAAAAGTTTTAAATAATATTATATACGTCATCAGAAGTAAACAATATTATCGAACCCACGCGCCTACTTTCTCTCTCCTTCTCTCTGTGCGTGTTCGTGTGTGCGTGCGCGTGTTTGTGTGTGTGGTGTATGCGGAGGGAAATGGAGAGGGCAAGCTATGGCTTTTGAATATAAGTTAACTAATGCGTGCATGTGGTGGTGCGCAGGTTGTGAATGTAGCAAGAATGTCTGCGTTAGCAAAACAGAAGTAGGTGAGTAAATTCAGTCCTCCAGTACACTCAGTGAACTGGAAAGGGGATGAGAGGAAGTCAGAATTGGGTCACATGTAAGCAAACAAATCGGAAGCAAACTACAGATCACATAACAGCTAGTGTTAAAAGTCACAAGGCAAAAAAAAAAAAAAACAACAAAAAAACAATTGCGGAGAAAATTTTACAAGTTCTAATTTAGATAGATCTATGCCATCTGAAGTATATAAGATTAAAGGAGAATAGATTTTAAAGGATAGTTGGTTTGTGTGCATGCATGCGTGCGCCTATAGCTGTTTTGTGTGTGCGTGCCTTCATGTTAGTGTACATGCACGTACGCGTGTGTTAATATCTTTATGAAAGTGGCAAATATGTGACATTCTTAATGTTCTTTTGTATCTGGGGCTGGGGGATATGTAGTTGGCAGGTAGAAAGGGGTGATCATGAGGGATATGTCACTGGCTGGGAGACGGCGGTGGGTGATATGTAGATGTGTGGTTTTGTGTATGAAAGAGAGTGTGCATGTTTATGTTGCGATAATCCGTATTTTGTAAACTTACAAAAACTTGCACTAATGTATATCCGGCGATCTGAATGCACAATAAGTTCCTGTGTCGGTGTCGGGTGTGTGAGAAAGGGGTCTTTCGCCTCCGAAATTTTAAAAGCCACATCTAGAGTCGTCTTTATTTATGTGCTCGTGTGAAAACAGTGAAATAATAATATTATGTTGGGTACGTGTTGTGATGACTGTCACTGTTTACTCAGGCAGATAACACTTTCAACAATTTCTTATCGCAGTAATCTCCGATGGACGTGCAATGACATGCACGTCATGTGTGAGGCCATTCAAAAACCAAAATTTTTGATAAAGCACTAATGGGCAGTCGCTTGCATTATTCTCCGATAAAGTCCATACACATGCGAAAGACTGAGCACACGACCGGAGGTCTGAATCAAAACTTTCACTTGCCGGCCTTCACCTTAATAGGAAAGGTCAAGGTGTCAAGAAATCCAGAACAATTTAATTAAAGGACAGTGGATGACAGAAGGTACAAACGCATAACGAAAACTGCTTAAAATAGTGTTTAAAAGCATGTGCAATAAGATGCGTACTTTCGGACTGCTAAAAATATACGGCAGTCTCGCAAGTCTAAAGTCTAGCAAGGGAGAGCATCTAATGAATCTGCTGAGCCACTTTTCTTCTCAGTTTACTACCTTGTGCCAAAGCTATGGCTCTCTTGGGTTTTGTTATATCCCAGTCATCAAGCAGTCGGCTCTGTGAAAAGGTGACAACTTCAAAAGAAACAGGTGACTCAGATATCGCTTACAAGCACGCGTGCACCGCATGTGATCCCATGGGCTGAGCTTTTCAGACTGATGATGAAGAGAAACATTTCGCCTGTGTGCCATCGATCCGCGGCGCCCGATGTATCAAATCTTTTAGCCTATGTTTTGTTAAGCAACAAATTACCGTATAGTTATAAATGTTTAAAATGCTTTAGTGTGACGAAAGAACTGTTCGTTTACATACAGGTATGCAGCACATCTGTCTGACCTGTATTTTTCGTCACATAAAATATATATTCCTTTCGCCGGCTCTGTCGTGCATCTGCCGATTGTACGGGCTGCATGATGCTTGCAGGCTGGATTTTGTGCATCCACAGACTAGAAGACACTTGGCCACGTCTACCGACCACTCGTGTGGTCTGGGTACGGTATAGTACGATCCGTGAACAGACCGTCTAATGGCTGTGCCACACATAATGAAATGCGTGCACTCGTACCACTGACTGGGCAAGGGGAAAAACTCGTGGATCTTGCTAGCTGAAGGGAGAGAACCCGTGTACTGTCGATGGCTGTGTTCTTGGGTTGCCTGCTTCGATCCTGTGGCAAAGCATTGCAGCAAAGCAGGTTTCGCGAAGCTGATTCGCACAATCATGATTATCGAAACAGCGATTCATGTTTCTAGTGTGGCACAGCCTTAAAAGACGGCGTGCCTTATCGACGCAGAAGAATCTTCCTTCTTTAACCAACGAATCTTCTTATAATTGTGACATGTGCATATAAATAGAATGCAGAGAGGGGGCAGTGGATGGAGTGCATATACTTCTTTGCGTTATACTATAGGCTTACATGTGCCCCAGACGCAAAGTACGACGTGTGCCCTCGTATATAAAGTAACATGCTGATCTGCTTGCCGCCTTCCACTGCCATGCCTGCAGGTTCAAATTTGTAACCAAGAAAACAAGCAGCTAGAGAAACTCCCGGCATTCCAAGCATTCCCAGACGCCACCGCACGTGCCGGGGTGAAAGGTGTTCATTCCTCTAGTCTCCGTTGTCTGACGATGGCCCGGTGTACTTCGATGCAGTTGTGTCTGGCCTGATCGAGACTTTTTGCGTAATCCTCGCGCGCAGGCATGACGCACAGACGCGCATTTTGCCAAGGGAATTCGTTCTCTGTAGAGTTTTAGATATCGATGTATCGCTATATATATATCCTGCAAGGATCTACACAGGCGCATGCGTACACGAAGCACGCTCGACGTGCCTGATGCGCACGCACACTCAACTTCCACCCACACACAGGGGAAGAGAGGAGGGAATAAAATAAAAGAAAAGATCGAAAGAGGACGGTTGAGTTATAGCTTAATTAATTATTACACCAAGCCAGCTGAATCACAGGCATTTAACACATTACACTTTGTTGGTAACGCATTTGTAATGCTCATCTAAATGATCAAACCAAGGGACGCATGGTTAGCTATATATATGATACACGATTAAAGACGATGATGGGCGTCAGATGACTGAAGGATGATCCACGTCGTTTCACGAACGATTAACAATGGGATATATACATGAGATATAGTCAAGACCGACTTCGATCATGAATCTCACTATCGATCGCGGGCATTTAAATATGACAAAAGAAGCAATGTAGTTTTATAAGTTCCACAGGTCATAAGTTAATGCTTTGAAAAATCTATTTCAAAAGATTATTTATAGATATATGCCTATTAATGTTATATTTTATCATGAATAATAATAACTACCTTCAAAAATTAGCATGGTCTGTTTTATTTTTAATTAAATTTGCTCACAGTACAAATTGGAGCTGCACGCAGCTTACAGCATTGGGAGCATGCGGCCTTTATAGGGGACTGTTATTTTGTTTTAAATACTTGTTATTTTTAGTCATGTAGTTCTCGAGCGTCTCCGTAGTAGACCATGCAGGTGAGCAATCCTTTCCTTGCTGGAATTTCATTTTAAACCTCTTAGGGATTGCTGCGCGTTTTGCGATGAAGAGACGCTCGGCATTTTGGCTCGCTTCCCATCTTCACGCTATAGAAAACACACGATAGCTTTTTGCGTCTGCCGTTCGTAGCAAATTTCATTCATTCCGGACTAACAGCCAATCCGAACAGCTGAAAAATTTTCCAATCAGAAACGCTGGTTGAGCCGCTGCTTGCGTTCCTGTTTGTACAACGTGGCATGTTTTTTCGTCTCCAACTGGAAACGGTATTTAAACAGCGTAAGCGTAGTTCAAAGTAAACTGGGACCGAAACGAAAAGCAAGAGCTGGTCCTCCATCGACAGTAGTTGGCGTTCCCTAAAATTACATACACCGAAGCAGGAAAATTAACGCCTGAGAAACTAGCTCACCACAATGACATTTTACACATAAAGTAAATACACATACTTGAAAACGCACTCTTGTGCGTAAATGTTGTACTTCTCCCAAGTATATACAGCTTGACGTCAGTCAAGTGTTGTTCATTTTGTTGCCCTGGCCAGCATCTCAAAGGGGCTTTAACTTCGTAAAACTAACGTTTGGTTACGCGACGGTCACGCCCGTTACTTTTAAGTAACCGAACGGTATGAACGCTTTGAGTAGTCGAACGCGACTGGCGATGTTCTGACCTATTTTTCCGGTGGCGCCTAGTGCCGTCTACTTCCTGCCACAGAGTATCGTCTGCGAAGTCTTCCTCGAGAGACGAACAACAAATCGCTCTTTCAGCAGGTGCATAGAGCTCTGTGTGTGGTGCCTTGTGCAGTCTTTTCGGCCGATAGGTGTAGCTCCCCCCTCATGTTTATCTGCTGAGTTTATGCCCAGACGGTGTATTTGGCAGTTCAGTCAATAGTGTTTCAGTTTTCGCTTTTTCTGTTATTCGTAAATTTCCTAGTGTGAAGTTGTAGTTCTTCCGGTATTTATCCTTCGTTTCTCTAACTTCACAATACTCAATAAGTTTACTGAACGTATCCAATATTTAAACCCGATCTGAACATGAGGAAAATACCACGAAACGTGTTTACCTTATTTCCAGAATAGATCTATTTTTCTTTTGCAGAAAATTTCCGAAAGAGTTTCATCCTTCTTGCTCTGTGTAAACACGTGAGGTCTCTTCGCACAACCATGGCAGCTCAAGCGATCGCGTCTGCTACTTCGTACAAGAACCCCAAACTCATTGGGATTAACGATGTTGAAATCGACAAAAGTGGGAAGTTTAAGTACATTCTCATTAAGGTACACGACCCAGACAAGGATCGCGAGTTTAAGTTCATCGTCAGAGGAACTGGAAAAGCTGGCTACCATGGTAAGTACCAAGAATTTTTGTATTTCGGCACGAACACGAATAGCTTGGCTTTTTCTTTTGCTTAGCATGATATGAATCATGCGCAGATCGCTTTGAACAGGTTAGGAGATGTGGTGCTGCCACTTAAAGTGGACATATTAAAACCACGTAAGGGACGTAGGACTAAAGAGTAAAGAAAACAAGGACACTCATGTCCACCTCAGTTTTCCATATTTTTATTGACCAGAGGTATCAAAACTTTACTAAATCAGTAAAAGCCAGCTTAACATGCAGAATGAAGCTAGAGTCAATGTAAAACTGTGTGTTTTGTAATTATAGTAAAATCTTTACATGTCGAGTGAGATTTTAGCTGATAATGTTTTTTTTTTCACTTGCCGTGTTCATACCAGATACATATATTTTTTTGTGTGAAAGTATCAGAACTTTTTCGTACAATTATAGTGACATTTCAACCATTTCCTCCCTTTTGTAAAGAGAGAAAGAGAGTGTGTGGGTGGGCACATGCACACATGCATATGTGCATGCTTTTGCATTCAGATGGGAGTGCTGCAGCTTTTAAAAAAAATGTGGTTCTTGGTTTTGGGGTTGGAATGGAGCAGGTGCTAAGGTACATGTCTGAGCACTCAGACAGAGTACTGCCTTCTTCACCATCTTTGATGATCTCATCCTGTATCACTGTAACTGTGTATATATAACCATGTGTACAGAAGTGGCTTAAGTCTTTTATTCATATTCTGTTACATTGCTGATTTCATCCTATATTTTCCTTTTCTTACAAGTTATAATATTACTGTATCATTAACCACTAGCATTAATAGTATTTTATTTTAGTAATATCTTCATGCCACTGCTTTTTCTTATATAAATTTCCAGGAACAGTTCTATTTTGTTTGTTCATTAAAGCTAAGTAAATCACATTGCAAAATAAATTTTACTACATGTAATATTTTCCAGTTTATTGATGGGTATAGCTGTTCTGTCTGGAGACAGAAATTCAGTGTTGAAAGTCACACTGGATAGTGGATAGAACTTCCATGTCCTCATTATTTTGTTTTCTTGTTGCCAGTCTACTAATGATAGCTTACTGCTGTAGTTCAGGTTGAGTGGAAGCATTCAGAGTTTTCAGAGCTGCACCTATACTAGAATCACTACAGAATTTTGTTAATTATATTTAGTTATAATTTATATGTTTTGCAACGGAGATGTGCATGACATATGACGCCTCTGCTGGGTTCCTTGGATTGCATGGGGATTCAAAGCTCCTGTCTGTACATAAAGCTGCTTATAAAATACAGAGAGCAGATGGGCTTTAAGATGTTTTTAATTAATAATACCAGAAGTACAGATGAGAACAATTATTCCACCCAACACTGTGGCTGTTATATGCTGTAGGAGTTAGATTTTGTTTAAAGGTTTTTTATGATAAAAGTAATTTTAGTCAAATGAAATTACTTTGAAAATTGCTCTTGCATTAGGATTTGGGTGGGTGTTCGTTGCTTAACTCCCACCCCCCCACCCCCGCGCAAACTGTGTGCATATCAGAATGGTGTTGCTTAGACACACATAGGACTGCAGTCACAACACAGGCTGCAATCCCACCCAGTCACATTATACTGACACCGGGCCAACCAGTCCTAGTACTGTTGCCTACAGTGCTAAGCTTCTGGCAGGGCAGATATTAGATTGCCGATTTTGAAGTCTTAGATAAAAGTGTAACTTGGAGAGATGCAAACCACCATCCTCCCGCCTTGAAAATGGGCTCCTTAACCACTAGACCACTGAGGCGGTCTCTTGCATTAGGAAGGGAATGTTAACATATTAATTTGATTCAGTATCAAAGAAGCCATTGAAGCCTGAACCACAGGATGTGCATGGCCTAGAGCACTTCAAAGAAACGAAAGCTATTTAACATATGGGACATGGTTTTGTCAGGAATATTGTATCAGATGATGGTAGAGTTGATCTGTGTTTTCAGTTGGCAAAAGAAAATAAAAAGAATGAAAGAAGGAAGGAGTCAAGAGATTGTCTCATAACCAATAACCATACAAGAGGGGAGTGTGAGGATTTTCGAAACAGTATAGATCTGTGTTTTTCAGTCAGTGATAAGACTCAGAGAAAGAAATACAGAAAGAACAAATGAAAGAATCATTCAGGCTTGCAGATTACAAGAAAGAAAGAAAGGAGCGGCCCACTGCCTATAACCTGTCTGTAACATAACAGTATGTCATGTGTAGTCTTCCAGCATATGGAAAGTGTTGCAGTTTGTGTTAGGTACACACCTATTTAAATTACCAAGCAGCAGACACTACCCTTGTCCAGAGCAGCACATCAACCCCTTTTATCCTCCAGCCCAGAACAGAAGATGGGTTAAGGAGGAGGTACTGCTGGCGGTAGACTGACTCACAGGTCCATTTGCAGATTGGCAGAGGGTGGGTGTAGCATTCTGAGAAGCTCACAGGAAACAAATGGCCTTTCTTGCACAGATGTGCACAAGCAACACGTGTACAATTTGCATGGAACACCAGGAAAGTGAAGCACATAATCTTTGGGGTAGGTTGTACTTTGATGATGAAAAGGAAATTGGTAATAGGTGGAGGTGGGTGCCCAAAGAAAGAGAGCGCCTAGTGAGATAATGACAGTGAGGCATCTGCACTTGCGTTTCATGAAAACTACAGTAGGGGGTTTTATCAAAGCATCAGTAAATAAATAAGGTATGTAGTAAAGGTATATCTTACATGACTGCATACAGTATTAACAAAGTTATACATCTACCAACAAAAACTGTGTGTATGTGGGAGAAAGGGATGGGGGAAGCTGCAGTCCATGAGTTCCAAGCTTTAGATGTTTTATAATAAACACTTTCTTGCGCACAGATATGTCCATGAATCCCACATATTGTCATCGAGAATGAGAAAATGGGGAGTAAATGTGGAGCGCGGAGGAAAGAAAGAAAATAGTATATAAAGTACATCAATGTGTTATTGTGTCTCCGACGATTAAAGGTTTTCGGCATCATGTCCTGAGAAGTAAACAGCAGCATTTATGAAACATTAAAATAACTTTTTTCTAATGATCAGCTGAAGAGCAGATACCTTTTGAGGTTTATGTTTGTTTGCCCTTTATGTACCATGAATCCAAGGATTGACAACCTATCAAATTTCATAAAACCTTTTGACACATTGAAGTTATGATTCCCAGAGAAATATTGATATATATATACTTGCATTGTTAAAAAGAATCACTTAGTAAGATGCTGCATTTATTCTTGTCACACTAAGACTTGACTGAAGACAGAACTGAAAAGGAAGCAGGGAGTAGCTGATTTTCCTTCTGTCTTGTGGAGCTTTTGCCACTTACAGTCAAGGAACCACTTGGATGAGAGTAGGAAAGTAGAGCCCTACCACCCATTCAAATCAAATTTATATTCAGCCAAATAATGAAGAAATTTGATCACTTACATTTACAGCAAATTAAACAGACAAAATTGAATTGCAAACTTAAAATTTAATATTTAAGTGTGCGTTGTAGCTGGGATTGAAGGAATATGGTAGTATATATTATTCATTCAAAGAAGTTAGAACCAACTGGAAGTTGAAATCTTTGTTGTTTTGTTGTTTGTATGTGCTCCTGTTTTGATAAATGCTCTATTCCTATGTGTGTTTGATCTCCCTGAAAACCAGCTATTCATATTTGGCTGAACAGTGCAAACTTGGTATTTGGTACAGCCCTAAAGCTTTCTCAGTCTTCCGGGTTTGAATAGAATATAGTACTAGCTTACCTGCTTCTTGTCAAACGGATGGGGTAGGATCATTGAAAATGGGTTTTACATATTGTATGGACAGGTGTTGCAGGCTGAGATTCAAACATGAAGCTGTATTACTGTCTTCATACAGCTGTGAAATAACAAGCCTTCTCAGTCTTTAGGGTTTGAACAGAATATAGTATGAGCTTACCTGCCTCTTGTCAAACAGATTGCATAGGATTGTAGAAGATGGATTTGATATATTGTGTGGACAGGTGCTGCAGGACAAGATGGGAAAGGGAGGATGTACATGCACATGTATTACTGTTTCCTAAAACCAGTACCTGGTGCAGTTTTCTAGCAAAGACATAGAATGGATTTTGCACGTGTGTGCATGATTGAGTGGGAGTTGGGGGGGGGGAGAGAGAATAGAGATAGACCTGTGTGTCTACGTTTTCCGTGGGAAATAGCTGTTTAAATAAAAATAATGTTAAAGGTAAGAAATGTGCTGTGATCTGATTTTTTGGTCCTTGGGGAGCATAGTGATTGAGACTGCCACTTTTCTGTGGGCCAGCTTCACAAAGTCATTGCCCATCTGTTATTTCTCTCTTCCTCACCTTCCCAAACCCATGGGTCGGATACCCAGTCCTACTCCTAGCTTTGTGAACTTTGGGTTTAGAAGCAATTGCTCTAAACACTCGACCGTCTGCTATCCCAGAAATAAATAAAATCATATTGTTACAATCCCAGAGTGTAATCTGTCATGGAAATTCCGTAAATTAATGTCTTTAATCGGTGAGCAGAAAATACTTACAAACATGCACCCAGAGTGATCTGAAGAAGAGGTCCAGGGTAAGGAGGAATGTGCTGGTGTAGGTATGCATGACTGTGCCGACAAAAATCCTTGTTGCGGGCTTGTCTGGTTACTAATGTCATTAAGACAGAGGGACTGCACCTTCTGAGTGGGAATCATTCAGTCAGTATGGAAAAACCTTGATTTTTCAGAATGTGCCGGGAGTCTTAGCACAGTGGCAAAGAGTGCCACTGAGGACAAGTGCAAGAAGCAGCATGCGAATGCCAAAAAATATAAACAAAAAAAGAAAATATAGGGGGAATCTTTCAGCATCAAAAAGCTTTTATCTTCTGGAACTGTGTGGGTTGAAAGGGTTGGAATTGCATGTTAACAAGAGCAGTTCCAAGCCCATGGCAAAACCTAAGAGGCACTTTATCGAGGGCCAAGCATCACCTGCCATGAATGCTGACAGTCACAAACTGACATGAAAGTTCTGCTTCCATAACATGCAGATTTGCTTTGCCACAGGCAGATACAGCAACATTCTTTCGCCTCTGATCATTTTCAGCCAAATGTCAGCAGAAGGGCAGAAGGAAATGGAAAGAAAGAATTTCTACATAGACTCGTGCATAGTTTCTTGTGCGAGCCTGCCTTTCAGCCAAGCGTCATTACAGAGCAACATGTTACAACTTTGATTGTCGTGCCGAGCAGAACAGGTTTTTTTGCAGGTAGAGTTCGCCAGTATTTCGATGGAATTGGACACCCAACACAGTCCTGGAGGGAAGTTGTTATAACATTGTCCAGCAGTTTAAGACAGACCTTTCAGACAAATGTTTTGAGAATTGGAGCTGCTGTAACGAACGTGTGAGTTTGTGAAATATAAGAAAAGAGTAAAGACCGAATTTTATTTTACAAAAGTGCAGGTTCTCGATGCACACACGATTGACAGTTGTTAGCAGGTGCCTCATGCAGTACGCAGACGTATATCCACCTCGGTGGTCAAACGGTCAAGGCGTCGGTCGCTTCCGAGACCCGAGGTCAGCGGTTCACATCCCGGTCTAGTAATACCTAAGAAAAATTGGTAATCTAGTAGCTGCCCTGCCATAGGCCTGGCGCTATAGGGAACAGTACTAGGACTGGTTGGCCCGCTGTCAGTATAATGTAAGTGGATGGGACTGAGGCCCGTGTTGTGACAGCAGTCCCACGTGTGGCAGCACGTTCACTTGTCTCAAGCAACACCGCCCTGATCTGGAGCGCGTTTGCGGCGGGATGTTAAGAAACAAAAACTAAACCCAACCAAACGAATTGTTTTGTCAGCACGAACAGGAATAAGCGGGGAAAAGTAATTTTTGTTAAAAATCCCACACATCAGTAGCGACTATCTATAAGGTGCAAAAACGAATTAGAGGTAGGAGAGTGTTCGGTAATGCTGTGTCCCGATGCTATAGAGGATGAACTGGATTATCTAAAAGGTTAGGCGGCCGCTACCATAAACACTTTAGTGCATATACCTTCGTTCGCCATCCCCGGGCATCTTTGAGAATCGTCTGTAAAGTGAAAAGTGCACATGGAGGGTTGGGCAGAGACGGACAGACGGTAAGTGAGGGAGGGAATGGCTATTCACCACGGCTGTCTTGTCTCATTCAGACACTTGACATCATCGTAATTATCATCTGTTTTCTCTCTCTCTCTTCCTACTGTCCTCTCGTGCGTTGCTGTCACCAATCTGGATAATCGGTTTCAGTTTGCGGAGGTCTTCTTGGGATGGCGGTATTTACAACGGCGTGAGTTGTTTGTGTGTGTGTGGGGTGGGTAAGTGGCGAATCTTTGGTATCTTAAATTTGTAACCCTCTGCCATGATACCAGCCCCATTAAAACGACAATCTTTCATAGCTGGACATAATATCGTTTGCGCAAAGTGCGGAAGATGCATGAGAAGTCACTTTGGGGGAGTTTTGCATTGGCGAGAGTCACGAGCACCGCCAGGTAGTGACATCAGTGCTTCTGTTGTCAAGAGCATGGTCTCTGGCGTCACGACCTAGCATCAACTTCGAGAGGCTGTCATATCCACTACTAACTGCACTGTGGTTGCGAGTGGGGTGGGCTTTTTTTTGGCTTTTACATACGACGTGCAGTGTACCTTTATCTTTAATGAACGCCTAATAAGCGTGTTGCGTATAAATCATGTCAAAGCCTAGACGGCTAGAGATGATTATTTTCACCTGTTTGGACAGCCTCGCAACCTCTGGAGGAAGTAAACCATTATTTTCTTGAAAGTTGCTTAAAATATTTTGCAAGTTTCTACTCTTAAGGACTCAAGTCTCGTTTACCGAGAAACGATCTTAGACCATTTTAAAATCGTTTACAAAAATTTGGATTTCATCTTTCAGAATGCTTTGAGCATACATTCTTATAGACTTCAGCCCTTGGTGGCAGAGGTCCGCTCTTTCTCCCCCTCTCCCTGTTTCTTTCTTTCTTTCTTTCTTTCTTTCTTTCTTTCTTTCTTTCTTTCTTTCTTTCTTTCTTCTTAAGCAGTAGGTCGATAACATGGATTGGTGGCGGGTTTTAAGCCCTTCCTTTCATAACGAAATAAATGTGGTTCCGACTTTGCTGAAAGTTGTCGTTTCCATAGAAGACCTTGGGTGGCTTGCATGAGCATTCATAGCTGCAGTTCTGGACATAAAGAATTATCACACGGCCCGTTCGCCCTGTGTATTTTGCGTGCAGCTTTACCACAGATGGACAGGCTATGCGAACACCCACTCAAGACAGGTCTGGCTCGTTTCTGAGTTTAATTTCTTAATGTGGTTCTCCCGTGTCTTCACTCCTGATCTTTGAACTCCGCGCAGTCAATGCCAGTGGTTTGGTATCTGGCATGCAGCCAACGACTACCAGCGCAAGCACGAAGGAAAGTTTGGTCTATCTTCACAACTGACGGTATCAAAAGGTCACGATTGTGCAGACCCGTCATGCATTGTTTCGTGCTGTGCAGTATCGACAGACTTGTTCGATTGCTACATGCTGTGGTTGTTGACCAGAAAGGCTGAAGTACACTGTGTTTAACTTGGGGAAGTACGTGTTCTGAGAAAGCATCGAAATCTCAAACTGTATCCAAGCAAACACAGCTTCTGTATATATATATATAAAGTCTTAACAGTCCTACATAGATAAGATGAACTGGATGTTTTTGTAGATATCCGAGGACCTAACCTATATGAGGAAAGACAACTTACACGACGACAAAGACGATACAGATGAGGACGGAAATCAGCACAGCAGCAACAATAACAACTATATCGATTATTTTTTTGGTAGCGCAGGCAGTATAGAGAAATTAAGAGCAAGCCTAAGGCAAAAATATACGATGCAAATAAATCTAAGGTGAGAAGGAATTTCAGCCGCCACACTCGCGCACGCGCGCAGGCAAACTCTGGCATGTCCCGCTGTTTGCTTTAGATTTGTTGGTTGTTCGGGAAGGAAAGTGTGTATCCACTTTTCGCTGATTTAGCTTGATAAAATAAGTGGCAGAAGGTAATCCTATCTTTGGAGGGGTAGTGTTGAGGGGGCTACCGGGGATGATGATCACGAGGATAACGACCGTAGTTCAGCAGCAAGGCTATCAAATTGTACGTCTTTTTCGTGGACAAACTGCGTTGAAATTAGCTGAAAGCGAGGCAAACACAGGCGATGGTCACATCATCACTGAGAACTTCATTAGTCACTGACGTGCTTGGCCGTCCTGCCTCGCTAGGCCTGGGAGGAGGTTTCACAATATTTACCACCAGAGCCGTGCGGTTGTTTGCGCTGTTTCTGCAGCGCGGCGCGAAGGAAGTTCCTGCTGGTGTGCGGGGAAGCCGGGTGGGTGAGAGTGGAAGCGGAGGGATAAGGGGGAGGAGACGAGGAACCGTTTGCAGTGCGGCAGGCGGTGTTGACGCGTTGCCAGCTTAGACAGGAAGCAAAACTGCATTTTGTGAATGTCAGTGCCTCTCCTTACGCCCTCCCGGTCCCACCCCACCCCCACCCCCACCGCCCAGCCTTCATCCTCGAGTCGTGGAGCTCAGCTGCTCGCAGTCTCGCTGGCACCGACTGACTTTTTCAATACTGCTTCAATCTACGCTTGTTCACCTGATGCTCTTGGTCTGGTCTCACTGCTCTTCACCAAAGCCCAATCACCATCACATACCTAGTCTTTTTATCGTCTACGTGCGTGCGTGTGCCTCCGTCCAACGTGAGAGAGAGAGGGGGGGGGATGCATGAGTGTAATATAGGGGAGGGTGCTGTGCGCGTGACAGCGTGCGCATTCATGGTATGTTTCAGTATTGACATCGCATTAACAAAACTGAAACGCTATTCCTCCCGCTACCGAAGCTCACTCCTCTCACATCCCGCAAACAACCTGGCCTCTTATTATTTTTCTCTACGCACTCCATGTTCGTAGCCAGATAAATGTACAGCATATATGAACGTTCGGACGAAAAATATTGTGCTTATAGCCAAAGCAGGTGTTTTTTTAATCTGAAGCTTTGTATGCTGAACGGAATTTAAACTGCTGGAGTGCCAGACAAATGCAAATGCCTGTAGGAGAGACGCTGGTGAAGTATGACGACAGACCCGACCGACAGTAGACTGTGAATACAGATCCAATTGTTTGGTCTCCGTCCTAACAGGGAACACATTTTACGGACAAGAGGATAGTGAGTGAAGCCAAGAAGTGACATAAAAAATCCTACAGTCAACTATATGATTGATCTTTCTTATTTGCCTGACTGGCTTGCTCAGATCATCCGTCGGCAGATATTCATTAACTGGGATGAATCCCATCGGAGGGCGTTGCGAGTTAGGACACCCCTGTTATCTTGGGAATTGGAAAATACAATTGAGGGCAACGTGGTTACACCGCCGAAACACGAGAAACTCTATTATTTATTCATTGGTTGTTCTTTCTTCTTTTCAGTCGTCTTTTTCTTTCTTTCTTTCTTTCTTTCTTTTATGCGTGGATTACCAGCACGCTGAATGAAATATTCTGTGTCCAAAAATGTAGACTATTGAAAATATAAAATTAAAATAGCTGCCCACTGCTCTGATCTGATCAAGGTTTTTAAGACTGATCTAGTTGATTAGTTTCTGAAGCTCTGATCAGGCCTTTTTATGGGAGGTGGGGGGGGGGCGTACTGACAGCGAATCGTTTAAAATGTTATTCTGGTGTATTCCTAAAGACCATGCAGTTTTCCTTCTTAAGGTCCAGTAACTGTCACATTGGTGTCTAATTTACCAATTATTAGTAAAAGGGCTTGTTGTTTTTATTATCCTTGCAAGAAAAGCAGGGTTTGTTCTGCAGCCCTCTACGAATGCTTGTATATATTCTTTTAAAAGGTTTCTGGTCAGATGCTAAAGATTTCGATACAGTTTTTAAATTATTCTGCTTTATTATTGTAAGTAGTTTTAGCAGCTGCATTCATTTTTCGCATGTGTAGACGTGAGAAGGAGAACAACAACACGTATATATATGCACACACAGGCGCGCGCTAAAGAATGTGCTTCTTTCTATTGTCTGTCTCCACCCCTCGCCGTTTGGTCTTACAACCCTCAGGCTGACATCTCAGCCGTCTGCTGTCTGTCAAAGGATGAGGTATCAGGACAAGATCGCGATTCCTTTTCGTCGCTGATCAAAGAAACGATAACAGCTTTGATGTTGTTCTGATGCCGAGTGCAGACTCAACTTGGATTGCGTCGCAGTGCGGATGGGCGCGATGAAATTCCGTGCAGTTTTCGTGTGCGAACCGACTGACCCAACGGATTGGTATGGCTGCTCGTTCGTCACTCTGACATCCGGCAGACAAAATGAAGACTGAAAACTGAGCGGTGCCTTCCGTCTCCAACGGAAGCGAGCCTGCAGGTCTTCTAGAAAAGCACTGCGCTAACGCGAGGCGTGGATTGTGTTGTGATGGATATCACGATTTGTTCCAGAGACGGACGAGAAATGGCGGAAAATTGTTCGCCCAGTTAAGCTGACTGCCCCCTGTGATGATCAGTTGAACGGTTAATTGAATCGGAAGCATGGTAAAACCTCGTAGCCTTCTTTAAAAGCAGAGCTTCATTACAACCAGCACTCTAAAAGATTTCCTGCGCCCGTGGTTCGCGACAGTATTATTCAGATCAGGATTCAAACAGGGCTGCCAAGTACTTTTGTCAGTGTCAGCTTGTTGCTATAAGAAGTTGATGATTATCTTCTGTAATTAATCTCCGTCTTTAAATTCAGCTTGCGTTCGCCGTTCATGCATACAACACAGTAACTCCTACGTGACGCACCTATCACTTCTAGCGCAGCGTATTCTCCCATAAATTAAAATAAATAGCTTACTATTTTCTCCGCGCAGCTGGTGACAGCAGTAGATTTTTTAAAATTAGTTTGCTAGTAACTGTGAACAAAGTTTCGGCCTGGAATCCACTTAATGTTTACAATCATATTCTGTAAAGCTCATTTGTACGGATGCTTGGGGGGGGGGGGGAGAATTAGCTTAACGATGACTTCATGTAAAACAACCACTATCGCGATACCCTCCCCCACCCCCACCCCCACACTATATATATATATATGTGTGTGTGTGCGTTGTATATCAACAATTGTAGCAAGAAAACGTTGAACGGCTTTTTCTGATGGTTTGAGTTTTGCCTTCTGCTGTAGACTTAAGTCGTGTTTATGCAATCGACCTGTTAAAAATTATAAACGCTGTTTGACTTTTCCCCTACTGCAATGTGAATGGGTGGGTGGGTGAGTAATACGACTAGAATACGTAACCGTTTTCTGCTGTTGTGCATGCGCCTTTAACAGTATGATTATGGTACAGAATGGTGAACGTGCTTACAGCATCTTTGCTGTAATTGTTCGTTGTAGTTTATCAGTTTTCTCTGCCCGGTTTCAACGGTATACACATATTTTTATACCTATTTTTTCTAGCCAGTAATCGACATTTTTACAGCAAACTGTCATACCTGTGGTAGGTATTCAATGGCTATCATCTGTCAAATGATTCCTGAAGTAGACTTCCAGACACAGGTCTGCACAAATTATGATTCGCTATCCATTAGCTTGATTGGCGGCCCATTTATAATTAGTGGTCTCTTTAGGCCTTTTTTTTAAACCGGGCATTGTTCAGCGAGGCAGCGAGGTAGAACAGATTTGTCCATTAAAGCAGGGCGTTGATGCCTCAGTAATCATGTTTCATTGTGCTTAACGTGAAGTTCGTGAACATTTGCTCTTCTGGGAATAAAAGAAATTACAGTGACTTGTTTCGAAAAAAATGCAAATGTTTAAATTTGTGTGTTCGCTAGGAATGTCCTAAACAGTAGAATCCCGTTTTCCTTTTTATACCCCCTCCCGTAGACTTCACATAGTTCACATTTGCCATGGAGCAGAAACTGGCGGTGTGCAACAAGTCTCTTTCTCAGAGGCGAATTGAAGAGGCTTCAAGTAGGAAGAAGAAGCGTGGAAAATGATAAAGCTCATCAGAAGAATATTTCAGTTTATCGCCTCCATTATCGCGGGCCCATCCATGCAGCGCGCGCGGCGCTGACGTCATCGACTTTAACATGTTTAACATTTGCTTTCGCTTAAAAAAAATTTTTTCAGCCTCGCTCGTGAGTGCTGGATGACGGGCATGGCTGTGCTGGAAGCCGCTATCCCGACAACAGACGCAGTTGTGGGGAGATGTGTCTGTCGGAACAACTGCAGCGTTACTCATTAAGAACCCCACCCCACTCCCTGCCTTGCCATCCACCGCTCTTCCTTTTTTTTCCGTGCACGTGACTGCACGCTGCGTACACGAACATGCACAGTTTCTCCAGGCGAAGACCTGGGCTTGGAGTGCGCGAAGACTGATATCTGCACTTCCGGTCGTTAGAGTGATCGTAAAGACCTTTCGCCTTGTGTATTTTACGATCACCTTTACGCATGAACAGGAGACGGAAAAGTTTATGAAAGTTAGCCCTGGCCTGGAGACCACGGCGTACTTGTAAGCAGATGAGCATAAAAACGCGCAGAATAACTGGAGCCAATCAAAATACAGTATCACGTAAAATATGCTAATCTCATAGGGTCACCACTGAAAACCTTGCAGTTTTCTGGAAGATCTTTACTGCCTAT
>SMGT01011606.1:71228-86039 GCA_004794575.1 Lanistes nyassanus
CCCCCCGCCCCTTGAAAGACCTTCGAAATATAGCTCGCCATTTGATTGGCTCCGCTTGTTACACATCGTAAATAGAGCTCGTCATTTGATTGGTTCCAGTTCTGCGCGTTTACATGGTGGATATCGGACGTCCAGTCGATCCGTCCATTATGTATAAGCGATCTTATATCGAGCGGCACCAGACTTCTTCACGAAACTGAGATCTCTTAAAAAAGATCTTTTTTAAAAAATTTAAAAAAAGGAAAAAGTTGCATACATGTCATATCAGTCTTTTCTGGAGCAAACATGACTGTGTAGCCTTTAATGGTTCACGAAGCGTCGTGTGTTTGCAATCTGTGCATCTTGACAGCTCCGTTTCCAGCTTTTACTGGTTCCACAGACGACTGTAAAAGATGAGCTGTAGATGAGATCGGCCGAGAACACATTACAGGCACTAGGTGAATCCCAGCCTTGGGCTGCTTTGTCAGGGTGCTACATCTTTCCGTACGTCGAAGTGCGTATAAAATATACCAGACGAACGGGCGTTTGGGGTGCTTCGTGAGCCACAGAGCAGATAAACTCTAATCAACAACCCTGCCTTGATTATGCACCGCATCCGAGACTGTTGCTCAGCTTCCAAAAGACATCATCGTCATACTTCAATTTTTTTAAAAGAAAAAACCTATACAAATTCATTCCCAAGATTTTCGGATCTCGTCAGTCGTGCCAGCACACAGCAGTTAACCTGCCGAGGCTGGAATGGAACACTTCCTGCACCGGCTGCCCCGACCGCCTGCTCAGGGAGAGGGTGGGAGGTTGGGAGCTTTACCAGATTCATTTTTGTGACTAGTTCTGCGCGCTGCCCCGTAGGGTTGTGGAGGGGATTAATTTGCATGGCCCGGCTGACAAGTACACAAGCTGACAGTACACAAGTCACGTGACCCTGTCGAGGGAGGGTGGATGGAGGGGGGCTACTCCTCCGAGCGGCAGTCCATCCGTTCGCACTTTCATTATGATATTGTGTGTGGTGGCGATAAAACACGCCATTATAATCGCTTAACAGTAGGCAGACATGACGTGCGTCAGAACGACGCGATAAATGAAATCATCTTGTCTTTACGGGTATTCCTGTTTAGAAGTAGGCGGGATGAGAGATACGCTTTCGCTGATTTTTGTCAGAACAGTGTTTATGCAGAAGTGGGGGAATCGCTCAAGAGAAAAGAGAGAAAGAAAGCATTTCCTTGCAACAAATAGTATATTCTTCTTTTTCTTGCGGTGACAGGAAAAGAGAATTTAACATAATGGTCTCAGGGAATCCAGACGTCCTTGTTAAGATGGTTTATTTATACCTTGTTTTATTGGTATCATTTTTGTGCATGCGTCCTTGAATGTGGGCGTATATGTAATCGTGTGTACCTGGGTTTGTGGGTGTCCGTGCATGTCTTCTGCCTGCTTTGGTGCGTGCGTGCCTGTGACTTATGTGTAGTAGCCGGTCCTTAAGAGTATGGACATGTAGTAAGCTTTCACAATACTTTTGAGAAAAAAAAGATTCATTATTTAATCGTCTATATGCAGCATCGTTTTGCAGGGTTATTTCTAGATTATTTCTAGATTTCTGTAATATTAGCTTATTTTAAGTTGCGAGCTGGACCGTTGACAGTTCTATATCGAACCGAACCAGCCTGCTGTGTGAGACGGAGATAGCAGGTACTGGTAGGATTCTGAGGAACCTGCACATTCGAAACAAATTATATCAGCCTTTTGGGGGAGTAAACACGATCGCATAGCTTTTACTTGCGCCGCGAAGCGTCACCTACCAGGAATTTGCGTATTGTGACTTCGGTGTGGACCAACTTTAACGGTTCGATAGACGACTGTTTAAGATTTGATTTATCGTGTCGTGAACTGTCGCCAAAATGTCTTCAGGAAATGATTATTATTGAAAAAAAAGTCACATCCACACTGTCAAAAAGGAACACTATACGGTGTACGACAAAACCGAAGCGAACTGCCTGCTAAGTAACTTGACCGGGCTGTAACAGGGTTAATAGACTAACGTGAACACATACCCACGCGGCTTTTTCTTCTTTAAAATTATGTCGACGTTTAGTTGCAGAAGACATATGTTTTATTATCGTCTTCCACGAGTGCCGCATGTTTTAAAATTAAACGACCTTGAAAAATTCATCTCTGAGTTTCATTAACATTTTTCTTTTCCCTTGATAAAAAAAAAAGGTTTTTATATTTTCCACATATTCCTGCACCCTATATCGGGCAGCAGACATTTTAAACTCAGTCAAGAACGGCCTTACTAGGTTAATTTGACGTTACTAGGTGCTTCCTATTTTTTTTTTAAGTTCATTTGCTGTGCAGGGATTATGGTTAGAAAGTACGTCTGGGTTACATGTGGGTTCATATCGACACCTCCAGTCATAAGGGTAGTCGTAAGAGACTTCATAAATACGGGAATGCTTGTGGTACAGGATATGCGAACTGCACTGATGCGTAACCTGCTTTCTTAAGGTTTTTTGTTACTCAGGTCGGACCTGTTTGGTCATTCATTAAATCAATAGATGTCATTGTGAGAGAGAGAGGGAGGGAGTGTTATTTCGGTAATGCCAAAAGCGAAAGCGTCAACGATTATTTCATTATCGAGGGGAAGGGTTGGGATAAGAATTGGAGTAAGATGCGCAAGGTCTTCTGTAGGAAACAAAATTTTTGATGATGAGGGCTAGGTCGGCTTGGTATCGGACAAGCGCAGTTGTAAAGATGTGGTCCCACTGTCTGTAGCAAGAGGGAGATGTCAGTGATTCGAATTAGAATAGAATATTCTGTTCATATGGACGTTTGCTGTTCAGTTGTGGGGAGGCAGGAGGTTATTTTCGACGGAAATATGATGATATCAAAGCTGCAGATGGTTGGAGGTGCTCTTGATTTCCGCTTTGCTTTCACTAAGTCAAACCCAGTGAGACCTGCTGTAGGGCATGTTCCAGTTAACTAGTAAAGTGCGAAAGCCTTCACATTGACGTTAAAAGGTCAAGGATAAGCTTCTGTGAAGTAATCTTCGTGCAGATAAGATAGACGACTTTTTTTTAACATAAACGTGAAGATCAGAAGAAGATGTTACTCAAAATGATCACGTACTGAATAGACATTTAGCTGAAAGCACTTGATATGTTGAATGGTGGGCTTAAAAAATACGGACACTCTAAAGGAAACTTTCATTGCTGTTGTTTGCCATTTGCAGGAGTTTGTTTTTAACTCTGCTTTTTAATTCTGATACCCCTTGTGTGAAAATTCAGATAAAACTACTATGTGTGACCTAAACTTGTAGACCGCATGGTTCCGTGTAGCTGCTAGTGGAAGGGTTTGTGGCGGAGGGGAGATGGTAGCGAGATGGCGTGCAAAAAAGGCTTTTGGCTTGTTCTTGCTCCCCCACTCCAACCCCCCTCCCCCCCCACTGCGTACTGGGATTCCTTGTGGGCTTCTGATCAAGGAGGAGCACCATAATGTCAGAAAGGGCGGAGAGAAGGAACGAAAGAGGCCTGCCGGACAAAGATTAACTCTCTCCCTCTGGGGAGAAGAAAAAAAAACTATCGTATCACTGTCATGCAGCCGGACCAGCTGGGTTTTTTTTGTTTAGTTTTGTGTTTTAATCCCTGGCAGGACCCAAACGAGCAGTGACACACTGATGTGCAATGCTATGGCGACAGTCTGCATCGCAGGCACACAGCACACTATAGCCGGGTTTTCAGGCGCACGGTTTGTGGCCTCCAGATTCCAGTCTTCTGACAGAAAAGAGTTAATTTATGGGACGTGTGTTTGGATAGAGCGGCTGCAGATGGCTGAGGAGCTGCAGGCTTCCTCGCTTCTGAGAACGTGATACTGCGCCATGTCTTGGAGGTGCTACACGCTGGTAGAATCCCTGCAGGGCGTCCCGTACGTCCTAGATGTCGAACAGTGTAGCTACAGAACGAACCCACACACACATTCACACATACATCACACACACACACACACACACACACACACACACACACACGCATGCACACACACCACACGCGCACTGGGATGGAGAACTAAAAACGACAGAAAGAAAGAAGGAAAGAAACAATAACAAAGGAGGAAACAAGTTTCATTGTATTGAAAATGTGGCCGCGCTAGTCAAAGTTTGCCAGAACGCTGTATAATGAAAACCACGCCGATTAGGAGAACAGGATTTCTGTAGAATACCGCCAGAAACACGGACTCACCATCTCACAAATGCGGGGTTTACTCGTCTCGACGAAGTCGGAAAAAAGCAGTCATAAGAAAGTAGTTTATCCGTCAGATACAAAACCTTATTTATTTTTTTTAAAATTTACATCAAATATTCATTGCAGACCCATGTTTGCTCTAAAATGTCGGAGTGGAGAAGGTTTTGGAGATAAATTCTTTATCGAAATGCGACTAATTGTTTATTGCACGCTTTCCGATTATTGTTTACGACTTTATCCGACTTGGTCGAGCCGTGTAAACCCCGCATGAGACGCCCACTAGCGGTCTGTTCGGTCCGTCCCGCAAGAACGGTAACTGCATCAAGTTGTAGCTTTCTTTGTTTGAGTCAGCGATACAGTACACAGCTGTTAGACGCGAACTCCGACTACCCCTCCCCATCCTTCCCTCTGCTTCATCGAAAAAGAAGAAATGGGGAAAAAATAATTCACAGTTCTCCACGCCCCAGAATCAGGTTCACCCTCTTTTGTACGTAAATCTGCTATTTTAATAATATTAATGATTAAATCTAATGTTATTAATTTTTTCACATTTTTGCTTTATACCGTATTCTGTAAATTCTCGATTCTTGACGTAATGTTTGCATGCATTTCTGCATTCTAGACAAGCCACTGTTGTCTGTAATCTCAAAAGAAGCAGGTTTTACTGACATTGCTCGGGGAGTTAATGTGAATATCAGCTGCTAAAACGACTTCAGTTAAAAGTATGTTTAGATCCCCTCTGCGAGTTAACATTTTCACAGATCGCTTTGAATTGCCCTCGTTTTTCTCGCAACTACAGAGTTCTGGACATTATTAAGTCTCACCGAGTTTTGGATAGGCTGTTTGAGTTCTCGCATCTCCTAGTCAGGCGTGAAGGTACCAAAGTTTCAGAGGATGAACGGACTCCATGGAAACTTTTGTGTATGCCGAGACGGAGATACGATCTGTCCTAGTCAGTTTTCTGCCCTGGTCATAGAATTACTCACTTCTGGTTCTCGTGCAGTCTTAGAGGCTTAGGCAGAACTGCATATATTTCACACACACACATATATATATATATCAAAGTCTCGTATATCTCCTCTACGCACTAAAAGGTGCGCGTAAACAGCACAGTGCAAACGGGCCTTACGACCAGGTCTGACTTCCTTGATTGTTCTTCTGCTTTCCGGTCGTAAGAGCTGTCCTTTAATGTCTTTTGGCACTCTGTATAGTTCATATGCACCTTCTTGTAATGACAAGAACGCCCATGCAACCCAGCCCAGAACCAAACAGTGCAAATGCACGTTCAGTTCGTAGTTTAGAGAGGTTGGAAGCCCCTACCTCCCTTCAGTCAGCGATGAACTGTTCGGCACAGCGTGTTATTATCAGAGAGCGAGTACCTGTGGATGTGTTGTATTCAGATAAGAAGGACCACTTGCGGATTAATGCTTCAATGAAAGCCTCTGGTAGCGCAGGGGAACTGAATACCCTATGGCTGGCCAAAGCTGAGATGGAGTTTCTTTTTTTTTAAAAAAAACATTGTGTGTGTGAGAAAGAGAGAGAGAGACTATTGCTGAACCCTTCTTAATTCCGGAAAGTTTTTGCAAGCCTCCTCTGATCTCTCTTGATGTAGTTGCAGCCGGACCCATTTCGAATGTAAAATGCTTTTGCGGCAGCTGTTATTATTTATACCTTTTTATTATTTAGGTGTACTGTTCTGCATCGGATGCGAAATATAAGAACATGGCTATTGGGCTGAGAAGTTTTGGAAGGTATTGTGTGGGAAAGGATTGATGAACACAAACTTAACCACGTGGTACTGCTACTAGTGCTGGCCATCTGTCTGATGACGGGAGGTATCCTAAGTCAGAGTCCACACATGTGGCAAGAGGGGAGACGGTAACTGAAGAGATTAAAGAGGTGGGGCAGCGATTGATGGTGGAGGAGGTAGGGAAGAGTCATGCACAAGCCATCAAATAGGTCGAAGCACTCATCCGTCAACATTTCACAAGATCCCTTCATATTTTCGCAGGCGTCTTTCCGAGCCCAGCGCACTCTTTAACGCCGACAGAAGGCACCGTTACGTCACAGATGTGGTTTGGCATGCCGGAAAGTGGGAGTAAGAAAAAATCCATGCGCGGCCGCGAAGCTTCCGTACCTAGCGACACGCTTGCATCCGTCTGCATCAGCAGCTGACATCTCACCTGGGCCAGATTTCTCGTCAAGCTTTAAACGAATTTTATGTCTTCTCAGACCGTACGCTTGTTTCAACGAACAACTTTTAACATCCGGACATGCCAGTTTTTGGAGGCCTTGCTTGAATACTGGCGTCCTGCTACTGAGGCGCGCGCGCACACTCACATACACACTTTCTCTTTCTTTCTTTCCTCCTTCCTTTTATACATTTCCGTGCGGACGCCTTCTGTGCCTAGGACATTTTAAAGTGTTGTAACGCAAACAAGCACGTAGTTGTAAATGAGCAGAATTTGTCTTTCATCCCCTTCTGCTCTCTCCCTCCCTGTGTATGTTCCTTCGCATCCTTACAGTAGATGTGATTCAAGGAAGCAGCGGAAATGGACACATTCAGTGGATTCCTCAGATATTTTCGCATTTTATCCTCCGCTTGTCTTTCTTGATCAGATCCACTTAAACCACGTACTTGGGCCTGGAAGATGGGTTACGGCAACAGTTGATAGAACGAGTTTCTGAATCATCGCACGTCCAACAGGCAGTGCTTTCTTCCGACCCAAGTGATGAACCGTTCGCAGCTTTCAGGGATGTTAACGTTGGCTAAAGAGGTGGACTGATGGTAGTACAATATAGAGAATGATTGTATAGGAAGTCGGGTTTGTTAGTTTTACTGCGCGGTCTGTTTAGTAGCACATAGATGGCGTACTGCTCAAACTGAGATTCACAGAGAGGCTGCATTAATGTTATGTTACTGTTTTCATTTTCTTTGTTTTCTTTCTGTCTGCGATTTGTTAGGTATTTTTGATGGGCATCATGGACATATATATGTTTTGTAATACGCAAATTTATTTATTTATAAATCGCCAAGCAAAGAAAAGGGCTTGCGAGATAGAATGGTTGATTGTCCACAGCACTCCGGGTCAATCGCTACCAAATCACCATTTTCACGCATGCATTCTTTGCACGTTTCTCAAGTTCTTCTTAGTAAACTTGCGTAGTTTGATCTTGTGGAGTAACCATGTGGTTTGGTTATTTATAAAACCTGTCATCACTCAATATCTTTCAGAGGTCGATAAAGACGTTCCTGGAGATAACGTGGTCTCGCGAGAGTTGACTTATGGTACGCTGGGTTCTAATGTTAAAACACACGGTTAAGAATTCAACCACAAGCGATTTTTGCAGATACCATTTAACTTTTTTTTTTAAAAAAAGAAGTAAGCAGAAACATATCGTATCCCATGGCAACTTAATATAAGTTGTGCTATACCTCCGGTTTTGTAAGAATTTATATTTAAAAATTCCGCTATGCTGCGGTCCCAGACATAACAGCTACAACAGTAGAGAGCTTGGTATAATCATCTCGCAGAAAAGGTGATTCATTATCGTCAGAATAGCTTGTCAGGTCTTTTTGTTCAGGCCTTGTGAAGGAGTAGCTGTGTGGAGATTGAGTTAGGAGGAAACGTTACCTGCAGACGGTTGACGTTTCATATTCGTCACTGCTGATGTGGTGAGAATAGTTATCCGCTATCCGTGCGCCAGTGTGCGCGCGCATATGTTTACTTCTCGCGAGTATCTTCACGACTGTTTACTGAATCGTTTCTTTATGAGGTGATAAATTAGAGTTCGTGAATATAATTCTTGGCACTGCCTGCAAAGTCTAACCGATACCTCAGCTTTCTTGTTCCTAGTCTACTAGACGTCGATTGAAATGCGTACAATTCACTTTGCACACTGTTATTTTACTTTTACCTCTCTTATAATTTAATATCTAAGGCTTCTAGTTTTGCTGTACTTATAGGAGTTCGCCAGTAAATTTTTACGTTATTTTATTTTCAATATTTGTTTTTTAAATTCCTTATTCGCGCATACAGAGTTAATCCCACAGTCGAGCTAGCTGAAGGCTGTTTGCGCATGCGCATTTAAACCTCCCTAAAGCGAATAAGTATTCTCAGAACACCGGCTGCTTGCATTCTGCGTAACAACACGGGTATAAGATGGTACACACTTTTCTGTGACAAAGCCTTTTATTATTATTTTTGATGCTAGGTTAAAAATGTTGCTGTATTCAGGTCCTCTCGTGTCTTTGTCTTGCCGACCCCGACACGTTCCATGAAATGCCGTGCTGCAATCAGACTGGTCGGCCAAATGCAGTTACTTGGTCAGCTGACTACTGAAGAGAATACAGCAGTGAGCTGTTTCAGAAACTTCACACAGCTGAGTTTGCTTTATAACATTTCTTTCGTGCGGTTTGCTTTTTCAAAAATCGCTTTATTCGGGCTTGTATGGGCGAAAGGGGACGGAACTGGGTAAACCATCAGATTTTTTTTCTGATTAGTGATGCTGTCACTACGGTAAGATTAATAACTTTACTCACTATTTTTCAAGGTAACTCTTTGCATTATTGTTTTATCGATGTCGGTAGAAAGCAATAATTATAAATGACGATGCTATTACTTTTCCCAAACAGTGTAATGACCAAACTCGTAACGCACATAAAAAGCAAGTTTGAGCAGCTGGCTTCCACAGACTGAATAAACACTGAACAAATAATATAAATTAAAATTAAGGTATGAATTGAGGGGAATTTGTAAAACTGAAACTGGGAACAATTTGGTCGCATTTCGAAAGTTTTTTTTTTCTATTTCCATAACGGCAAAGAATTCTTTTCGTGAATAACCCTGTGCTGCTCACGGCCTTCGGCGTCTGCCTTGCCTGCACAATCTCGGTCTACTGAGGTTTAGAAAAAATATCCAGCCAGATGTCTTGCAGACAGGTGAGATGATGGTTTTATCAGTGCACGGGGGGGGCCGACAAACTCTGCGATAGCAATGGCAGGCGTAAGAGGTAATGTGTGGGGAAACCTTCGTGTCTTCAGGTGCCTCGGATCAGAGCTGCCAAGGAGAAGAACCCGTGTGTGTTACAAAGCACAGGCTTGGGGTCCGTTACCATGGGGGTCTGCTCGTGCAGCCTATCCCTGGGGTCCTTTCCGCACGCGAAGGGACGCTTATGACCGGAGGACTTTGCGCACACATGTTTGTGACAGAACGCACATTTTGCACGCACTGTCCTACACTGAGTGTACACGAAGCCTGACAGTTGGAGTAGTTCTTTTCCACGGCTTGTCGTTCGGTCTGACTTCCGCATAACTTCTTCCTCCTCTTGTATTGCTGTATTCTTATACCCCCTATGATCAAAACTTCGTGTGGCAAGGGTTCAGGCAGAATATAGAGCATCACTACTGAGCGGGTTGCAGATCTGCTGCATTCTGAAAAGTGCGCGTCTCTGGGCTTTGGTGTTATGTATCCCTTTTCTTGTTAGGATCAAGTGTGGCTTGCTTGTAGCAAAGTTGTTACAGTACATAAACATCTTTGGAACATCTCTCCTTGTAGTTCATTTTCAGCAATTTCGCTGATAGGAAAATCTTTTATCTCAAGTGCTGAATGGGGGTTTAAAGCATTGTGATTGGCCGTAGCTATGGAGTGATTGTTTGTCGAAGCCATTGTCATCATCATCTTCTTCATCGTCGTCGTTCGTCGTCGCTGTCATCAGCATTACAGCAACAGCATCCAGTACCCTCGACTCCTTTCTCTTCGCTGTTAATTTTTATCTTAAGTTCAATTAAATATTGCGAAATCTGTTCATTGTGCTTGGTTGTTGAGCAGTTGTTTGTTTAAAATAGGATGTGGTCCGGTATGGAACGCCGCTAGTGCGTGCCGATATTGAACGGTTGTATCCCAGGAGCATATAGCATCGTGATGCATTCTTTGTGCAACATAAGGGAAAGGCTGTTAGCTTGCACTTTCTGACATGAGCGCTCGGTGGTTTTGGAGATGGTTTAGCAGGAGACAGTGCCACGCAGTGGTGTCTAGGGCGAGAGTGGCGAGGAGAAGGGATAAGGTTGCGGCGGGGCAGATAGAAGACGTGAATAGTCGGATATAAGGCGCAGGGGACTTCACCCTTGTGTCAAGGGCGGCAAGAAACAGAAGGCCCGTCTGAATCCGATAGTCGGAGTGGTACCTATTCCTGTGGATAAAAATGGAAGACGTTATCTGCTGGTAAATATCAGTCTGATACCGACTTCATGCCTGTTCTTGTGTGTGAGAGCGCGTGTGTACATATTTGTGGCTATGTCAGTGTTTTTGTGTGCGGATATGCGCGTTACGAGTTGAGTGTAAGACCATTATTTTGTTCTCAAGACAGAAAGCGGCCGAACGGTCTGAGCTAAATGAAACTGTTCAAAACCACGGTAAACGATTTCCTGCGCTAGTTATCATGTAATATCATTTGTCGTTTTCCCCATGGCAACATAATAGTAAATTTAGAATGAAACAGGTTTCACGGTTTTAAATCTTAAACTAAATGACGTGCAAACTTGTTTCTACTATCCGGCCCCAAAGCCCCACATTTTCTTGTGCACAGCATGTCCGAACCTTTATGCGCACAGTCTGAAAGTGCCAGCATAGTAACAGCTTTCAAAGTTAGAAGAAGTTTTTTTTTCCTACTGTGTGGTTCTCTTTCCTTTTCATCAGCTGCTCCTGTTTACCCTACTCCCGTGAACAGCGGGTGCCGTGTTTGATGGCGAGACTGTGTGGAAGTGTTCTTGATTTGAAGTAACCTTTTGTGTGGCGCTTCCATGTAGCAGAAGAATCGTGGTCTTTAACGCGTGTGGGGCAGACTGCAGATGAAGTGGGCTTTGAGGAGCATGATTTGCGACCCGAATGGAGAGGTATTCATCAGGACGTCGGATGGAGATGTGCATGTTGTTTATAATGTTTCTGGAGTGGGTTACCTGGGCGTTCATAAAATGAGTGCGCAAAATACATAGGGCAGAGGGTCCTTACAATTATTCCTATGACAGAAAACGCAGATAGGAACGCGCAGGGAACTCAGCCACCGGATGAAGACGCGCATGTATTTTTGGTCTGTGCGTGTCGAGATCCCGTATGCACGTTCACAGTTAATGCAAGACGACAGTAAAAGCGCACCTACCCACAACAACGCTCACATCAATGTTTTGTTGCCATGATGACGGTGTTTTTTCTTTGTTTTGTCAGTGTTATTTGCGAGATTTTTGTTTCTCGTAGAGGTAGCGTGCTTGTGAAGTGCTTTGCCATTGTTAAAGGGATGCTTCGTTGTCTTGGCAATATGGTGGTGCGTTGTTTTGGCATTTATTACAACGAGATTTTGTAATTACAATAATAGTAAAATATTCACTCTTGCACTTCTTTCGTCATCATCACTGTCATTTTGTCATGGCAGCTTGTTTGTGCACTATTTGATCACTGCTTACCGCGGTAATGTATTTGTGCAGTACAACGTCATTATTACAACATTCTATGGACATATGTTTGTGCATTCCTTCCATCACTGGTATAGCGGTGAATACAGTCCTCTGTTGAACCCGTGAAAATGTCTCAGTCATCTGCCACCAGTTAGCATATTCCCAGTAGCCGAAGCGTTGTCATGCGTTTACAGAGTCGTGCTGGCTCCAACAAAAGGGGGATATGGCATGTTCCAAATGTGTCCGTGTCTTTTTTTATTTTCCAAATTCTACACTCTACCAACACAGGAGGTCTTCAGGTCTCCTTTATCGCATGAAAGATTCTGGTTTGGTTCCATATAGCACTGAATTTATTTATTTATGTATTTATTCACTTTATTGTCACTGCTACAGCAATATACTCAGTGCGGGATTTTTCTATTTTCAGCGGACATTTACGAGATGGTGGTGGGGGACATCGAGGCCAAAGGGCTGGACTGTGAGGTGCTGGGGGGTGGCCGAATAGAGCACGAGCCCCACAAGAAGTCCATAAAAATCTACGGCTACTCACAGGTCAGTGGCGCTTGACAGCGTGCTCATCTTTGATGGGGGTTTGTATCTCCGACTCTGCTTGTGTTTTGGGTGTGCTTGCCAGCGCACGCCCGCGCATGGTAGAAAAATTTTGGCTTAACGTAAGGCTCCACTACTCCGTTCGTCTTCTCACTGGCTGTCTGCCTCCGCATATCTTTATGTTTATGTGTTTTAATCTTTTTCCCTCCCCCTCCCCAACCTCTCCTAGTACACGGCTTTCTCTGCCCTGTCTACGAACCATTTTGTTGAACTCAGTGTGGAGTAAGCAAAGAAAAGAGCTTGCGAGATAGAATGGTTGATTCTCCACAGTACGCCGGGTTATGTAGCAGAAGACGAATATGCAGACGCGCCAATGAACTTCGTTCTAGGGTATTCAGGTACACTCACTGGTCTTCTAATCAGTAATAGACCATTGTAGAGTTTTAAGATGGCAATGTTTGCTGCCATGTCATGTGTACCTTTTAATCCGGGTCCTTTTGCAAGATGGCGGTTCACAGGATTGCCTTTGTCGAGCAGCTGGGTACCGATTAAAAACATTCGACCATGGAGCCCAGACGCACCGAGGCTTTTTATTAGTGTCAGAAAAAAGAATATAGGGAGTGGGCTGCAAGATGTAACGTCATCCAGAACAATCCATGATTCGGGAACAGTGAAAACCAGCATTTAATCCCAAAAATTAAAAAAAAAGGAAAGAAAACCTCACCAGTAACGCGTATGCTGTTTATTCGTAATGGCGCCTGCAAGCAGCAAACCGTGTGTTTGGGGTTTTTAATCAGCCAGTAACAGCGCGTTAAATCTTCGTTCACAAAGCCCTGTTTCATCGGAACTCTACCGTGGTCTATATGGGTGTTTGCCAGTTGTTTGTTTATTTATATGTAGGCAGTAAAAGCTTTAAACTATACAGTATATGTACATTAAAGAAATTCTTATAAGTATTTGTTTATATACTAAAAATAGAATATTTTAACTGCATAGTTTCGGGAACTATTAGTAGAAATTTACCGTTTTTTTTAAAATTGGTGTAAGGGGAGGGTGCTTATATGCGGTACAGGGCAAAGAAGGACTCAGTGACACTGCTCGAAATAGCCAGCATTTCACTTGACGTGTGTTCATTTTCTCTGGACCATTACCATCAGGGATTCTGCCAGACGGCAAGTTCTATCACCGAAGCTTTTGCATTCTGTACGTGGGGCTTGCGGCACATGGATACCTCGGCACAGCAACAATCGAGAGAGAAAGAGAAAGAAGGGAGGTGGAGTTTGGGGGAAGGAGGGTTGTTGAAAGGGCAGAGGCAGGTAGAGAATCAGGTGGAGGAATGGGAAGAGGAGGACAATGGGTGTAAGCTAGGGTAGAACCCGGCGAGATTGGACTGATGTCGGAGGTTGCCGTCTGGCCCGAGGGAGAAATTTCTCTGCCATGTAGACAACTGTTACGAGGAGCTGACGAGAGCTTGCTGGGCAGATTTCACATGCAGTGGTTTTCTTCTTTTAAATCTCTTTCCGAAAAAAAAATTAGTTTCCTCCTTCCCGTTTTAAACTTAATAGAATTTCTAGAATTTTTACTATAATAGGGTGTACCTACTGAGACTGACACAGGCCTACCTACTCACTCTATGTCGTCTATAGCGACAGGGTAATTCAGAAGGTGAATCTGTGTAAAGACGGCTGGCTTTTCCGGGAAATTCGCAGACCGGAAACGGAAGCACGTAAATCAGATCCGACACATTTAACAGAAACATTTGCAAAAGTATTCGCGCTTGAAGAAGGATGGATGGTTCACGTGACTGGAAAACGATAAAACGCGCAAACAAACGCACGTATGAATGCGTGCGTAACCAGTCCCGCACACTAAGAGGGATGGGAGAGGAGAGAAATGCAAGAGATGGCAGAGCTGGGGGTGGGCGGGGCAGGATGCAAGAGTTAGGATGAATAATGGGCCCTTCTGGCTGTGTCTGACCTTATCAGTTTTTTACACCTCGCGACATACGCGCCAGCTTCTGCCATGTGCACCTCACCAAAATGAACAACAGTGACTGCACACGAAAACCAAGGAGATGCTCTCGCGGTACGCCCCTCCCCCTTACTCCTGTCTCCTTTCCCTTCCGTGTTCCTCCCATTTCCTTCCTTCCCGTGTCTCTCACGCCCTCCAACCTCACCGTCTTTACCCTCTGTTCCCTCTTCTCTGTCGTTCTGGTTTTGTTTTTGTTTGTTCACTCTGTGTCTGTCTCTATTTGTCCTCTCTCTCTCTCTCCCTCTCTCACACACACAGAAGGGAAAAAGAGCAGGAACGCGCTCGCGCGCGCACACGCACACACTGACAGGCCTTTTGCACCCTTCTTTCCACTCTCTCTTTTTTTTACTTTCTTTCTCATTCAGACCCTTTCCTCTCCCAACTCATGAAAATAAGTGCTATGAATTTTGATACATTTCGAATGCTGCTTTGTCTATCAAATACATTTTGCCTCCGTTCTACTTAAACAGAACTTATCATTTTTGTACAGTTCCAGTTAAGTAGAATTTTATATCAAGAACTGTTTCGTTTTTATAATGTCTTTGT
>SMGT01011606.1:86109-99062 GCA_004794575.1 Lanistes nyassanus
TTTTTTGAAGATCTGCCACGTTCCTTACTTTCGACTCTCTCTTTGCTACGTGTATGGGTACGATAGGCTCCCTTGATTGCATACGTCAGCATACGGTTGTGTCTAGCGCTGCTAGTACATTGTTGGGGTTGTCGAATGTCTTTGTTGTTGTTGTTGTTGTTGTAGCAGCAGTAGCAGTAGTAGTAGTTGTTGTTGTTGTTGTTGCAGTTGCAGTTGTTGTTGAGAAAGGAATAGAGTCAAACGTAAAGTTTGAAAATTTGTCATCAGTCCTTGTAGACGCGTGTACCTGATAAAAAAAAGTACCAAAAAACTGCACCTGGTTATCTCCCCATTAATAAACCTGTCGAGGGGTATTCATTTTCTAAACAATCAATAAACGTTACACATTTCCAGAAAAGATCGGTAAGTGTCAGGAAGATATTTGTGAACGCACCATAGAGTTTATGACGTGGTTGGAGATGATTATTTTTGTTTAGGTACGTTCCTCGGAAAATGGCGGTGGAAATCTGTTTGTGTATTTCTGGAAAGTTAATAATCCATGACGTTCAGAAATCGTTTTTTTGTTCGCTGTACTGTCATGCGCGTGCGCCGCTAACTTCTTGTGGTGTGCGTGCGTATGCGCATTTGCGGCGAATGTTTGTAAACATGTGTTAGCGTCATAAAATTTCATCTACGTGGCCTGACGAAGCATGGTTCAGCTAATGTCAGTCTTGCACAATGCGACCGAACCCCAGTATCACACGGTTCGACAGAAATCTGAAAAGAATCTTGAGTAGGAACTACAGTCGATCTTTCTTGACGAAAGTAGTTCGTGAATTTTAATTGATAACCCCTCCTTAAACACAACTTCACACCGAAACTCTCTCATTCACTCGCTCTCTCTCTACAAATCTGAGTCAGCGCAACAGATGTTGAAATAAAACTTCGTTTTTCTTAGACTTAGAGACGGCTGGGCGAGTTCCCTACTGGTACATTTGGCTCGACATAGTCGAAGCGTGTGTGTTATTTATTCAGGGGAAAACGTTGCAGTTCTGTTTTACTACCTTAGATAACTTGGTTACGAGTGTCACGGGAGGAGGTAGTCTAGCGGTTTTTGATGCAATATGTCGAAGTTTTACCGCAAGTAGCACCGTTGGCATCGAGCGTGAAATCCTATCATGCCCTTTTCCTTAAAGGTTCTCCGCGAGGCATAAACTTCGCACCTGCAGTCAGGGAATAGGAACTTACCTGAGTACCAGTGTATATTATCGGATACCATTTATTGCAGAGATGGGGGTGGGGGCAGTGAGTTGGTAAGCGTGCACAGTGAGTGTATGTGTCAGAGTGCATGGACTTGCGCTTTGAGTTTCAGTCCTCGGAATTGTGCGCGTTGAGGGTGTGTGAAGGTGTGTTTGCACCTGCCTGAGCGCCACAGAGAGAGTAAAGGGTGTGATAATAATGAACGAAAGAGACAAAAACAGTTATATGGTGCTCTTGATGTTTAGCCAAGATCACAGTGAGTTAAACTGTTTTTAAAATCAGTTTTTTTCCGAAAATTGCAGCAGAAGCATTACATTGTAACACCTCGAGTAGTCATTCAGCGAGGGCAAAAATTACCAACTTACATATTCCGTTTCTGTTCTGTCTCACTGTGGATATTTTGCTGTATTAATATTTTGGCGACACCACATTGTCAGTTCTTTCGTCTTAAATATCTCGGTTCTGTTTTGAATCTCTTCTGTGTTGTTTTTTGTATATTTTTCATTACACCACACAACAGCTCCTATTTTCTTTTCTTTCGTTCGTTCTCTCTCTCTCTCTCTCTCTCTCTCTCTCAGTGCTGTCGTTTCGATTGTTTTATTTGTATATTTATGTTTTCCCAACAGCAATACGGGCGTGCTGACCATTCCATCACCCAGACCCTTCTGCTGCGAAAGTTCAAGGACTACGAAAGTATCACGTGGTCCAACGAGGGCTACTGACCAGCGACAGTCTCGTTCTTTGGTCCACTGAATGTCACGCATGGGTTGTAAATTAAGGAAACCATTTGTTCTCTTCATCGCACGCCCGACCTATCATCGTGGATTTGGGCTGTGCTGCCATCATTTTATCACCATCGTCTCTGCACCTACGCATTACTTGGGTCACGGAGTTCACGGAAGATGTCACCGCTCGCTGTAGAGAGGAAACGATGGCTTTTCTGGCTTGCGGATAACTGCACGCGCAGATGGACATATCTTGTCTTAATTAATTTATTATGGCCAGAGATTGGGCTTCCCCCTCCCACTATATATAAATGTTTTTGTTTGCTTTTGTTTTGGGTTTGGTCGGGATTTGAAGTGTACACTTAATATTTTGACGGATGGAGCAGGCCTTCAGGTATAAAGATGGCCGCCGTGGAGGCAGGAGACAACAACAGCATTTGGATGGAGACGAAAAAATTTTCTGGCGTTAAAAACTGGTTGTGGTTCCTGTTGATTCCTTCCTTTTCCCTTCCTTTTATTTCTTTCTGTCTAGCCTAGAAATGTTAAGCAGAACTTGAATCAGGTTTTTTTTTAAAGGTGAAGCTCACATCATCTGACAAAACGCAAATATGGAAGAAAAACAACTTGCCGTTAACTTGCCACAAGCACCGGTGAGGAAGAGAGAAACTTTATCTTTTGAGGCCGTTTTGGATGTAGATAGCAGCACGGAGCTAGGAACTTTCTTTGTTTTTTCCTGCCACATTCTATATTGTATTCTTGCTGTTTTACCTCCGCCTATGCCAGCCTGTGTTCTCCTACAGAATTTCTGTATCCTTGGTGGACCCGAACGTTTCCTTTTTTAAAATGTTAAGATAAAAATTTTGTTTTCAAACATGCATGCTTATCTTTATCTCAAAGAAAATTAGAAGTTGCTGGAAAGGAAACTAATAAAATGCTTATGTTCTTGATGTAATAGGTCACTGGTTTTCATGTGTTTTTATTTACTGTATTAATTTAGAACTCTGCCACCTCGTAATTTGTTCGCGGTTTTTTTTTTACAAATCAATCTGAGGTTTTTGTAGCAATCCCTATGGTCTAAGTGAAACCTCTACAAGAGTGGTAGCGAAATGATTTCACAAATATAGTGCAATGACGGAATAAATAATAAAAATGTACACTTGCGCATTGAAACCCTATGGCCATAACCCATCGTTTTCGTCAGAAAGTAAGCCAAAGTGTCAGCACTGACTGCCAGAATATTGTTGACGTGAGAATTCTGAGTAGGTAGCCTTTCTCTTTGTTCTCTGCTGAATATATGCAGTTGCGCATAATGCACAAAAAGCAAGCTGAAATACATGTGATTGTAGGTTTGTGTGTAGTCGAACGTTTTATATTGTTCCCTCTTCAGTGTCTCATTACAGAACAGTTTACATGAGTTTTTGTAGTTTAACTGCCTCTGGGACACATCACATCGTTGTTGTTTTGTAGGTGTCGAACCAGTAATTATTCTATTGTCACAGCATGTTTCATTCGGCAGTTTTACCTTACAAGTTGTAAGTGGTGAACACCTGAAACTACTCCACACTACCTTCTTTCCTCCAGCCCCGGTGTAACGGGTGTGGGTGGGTGTTTGTTGCACAACGTCCCGCCGCACACTAGGTGCATATCAGGACAGTGTTGCTGAGACACGTGAGACTGCGGGTTTCAGTCCCACCCAGTCACATTATACTGACACCGGGTCAACCAGTTCTAGTACTGTCCCTGTAGTGCCATGCGTCCTGCAGGACAGCTACTAGATTGCCATTTTTTTAGTTCTACACATGACTCGACCGGGATGCGAACCACTGACCTCTCATCTTGGAAGCGGACACCTTAACCTCTAGACCACCGAGGCCCCACCCCCCCTCACCCCCGGTGACAGTTATTCGCTCATGATTTTTCATATGGTTGGCCAAAACGGTCGCATAAGGCGAACTCTTCCTTGGCCAAATTAATTTAACGTAGGCGTAAGAAACTTTTGTCGTGACTGTAAATATGTACATCTAGGCGAAAGTCGTGACCGATGTGAGCATGCCTTCCATTACGTGGTGTCCTTTTGTTTGAGGATTACGTTTGAAGGTCTGTCGACCACAGCGCCAGCGTTAATCCGGTGACTGACAACTCCACCCTGACGAGAAATGTCGCCAAGACTGGGGTCCGGAGCCATTTTATCGCGTGCTAGAATAATTCTCAGACGGAATATCGCCGTGCAATGAAAATCATAATCACATTTACCAGAGTATGCCTTGGTAGAACTATTTGCTCCTCGACGGGAGTTCATTTCACCTAGGTGAAATAGGTCACGTGTTCACTATCGTGATCTGCAAATGGGTGCCATTCCACCTAGGCGGACATAGTTTTTTCTAGGTGGAATTCCTTGTGTGAACGTTTTTGCCAACCATATTTTTATAGCCAGATCCTAAACAGATTACGGGTCTGTGCTCAAGCACAGCTCCTTCGCCTAAAGAGAGGTGGAGTTTGTCAGGGGGTGGGGAGGAGGGGGCTCAACAAAAGACAGGTATAGCACATGTCCCCTTCGCATTAGTGACAAAAGAAGAGAGCAGTAGATCAAAGTAATTGTACTCGACACTAAAGACACTTTCACATTTTTTGCCTTTGTTTTCCCATAAAGTGCCTTATGCTTGGCTTATGCGCCGAATATGCATCACCCCCTCCCGGAAAGCCAGTAATCCAGACATACATGCTGACACAATTGAAGATTATAATAATCTGTGTTCTCATCGTTAGGCATGAGATGATTTATAAAGTACATTTGAATACTCAAAAGAGAATAATTCTTTTGCGAGTTGGTTTAAATTTGCCAATAGAAAGAATAAGCCATCTTTAGTCATATCGTCACACTGGTTTGTTTTGATTTTTTTCCGGCAGATCCGTGTCTCTTTTCACACAGGCAGGTGTGTTTTGCGACTGGTTATACAGTGATACCGAAAGCAGCTGATTTGGGTGTTTTCCTTGTGTTCAACAGGTCCTGTTCAGAGCTTGTTTTGTTTCCCTTAAAGTACCTCTTCCCTTTACCAGAGAACAGCCAAGTGCACCGCAGACTAAGCAGATGATAGGGGGTTCCTGAAAGGATGTGTCACACGGCAGCACGGAATTGTGGTTTTGCTCTGCGGTGCACGCGCTACGCCAGTTCGCTGTATAGGTAACCGTCAGCGTTTGCTGGTGACTTCCTGTAGCCTGGTTGAACCTGGTGCTATGTATGTTCAGTAAAAAAAAAAAAAAAAGTAGATATAAATTTTGTACGCTGGCTTTTTGATAAGCGCCACGCTTAGGGGCATCGAGTGCGTGCGCGTGTTTTGGGGGACGGTAGACGGTAGGTGAATGGGATTGGAGAGAAACTGTTGATTGAGTGGTGCTTTTCTCGTCTGTCTTTAGGAACATAGACTCGCCTGCACACACACACACACCCCTGTAGGCACAGGTCACCCACAACACGAGTTCTCTAGTCGATGACAAAAGGTTTATTAATGTCAAACTGACTTGGAGAAGGCCTGGCGATTCATCTAATCCTCTTGATAGTCTAGTGGTTTATTTACTTGCACCTGTCTTCATTTCTAGCGCTGTCTTTCCTCTTGTCGATTCTTACTACAGAGTACAGTTGTGCACCTCCCAGTCCTATTGTTCTGTCTTCATGCCTACGTACGGCAATTCGTCTACTGCCTACAATGAATCTCATGGATCCAGCACAATGTCAGTCTACAACCATGGCCTCTCACCATCTCTGTTTTATTCTATAGTCTATCATCGTCCAGCACAGTGGGCACATGTCTAGATACGACCTGGCGTGTTGTCCTCCATTTAGTCAGTGGCCATGGCTTCGGGGTCTGTTCCGGTATGGTTGCCCTGCCTTTCCTGTCCACCCTTTTAGTGTAGGGTTTATATCTCCAGGTCGCCTACCTTTCAAAAGCTTCTACAATTGGCAACTGACAATATGGCTGCCGCCATTACCGTATTTTACTTGACAGTTATGCAGTCCTCATCTCTCTCACAGTGGTCCACCAGTTAAGTTGGTGGTGTGGCTGGCTGCTCCCTGTCCAATCAGTGCATATGTCGCTCTGTCCACCAGTCTGCACGATAAATATTTTAACACTAATTACATGTAAAATGTATTAATGTGCTGCGTGTGTAGATATGTAAGATGTGTGCTACATGTGTTCTAAGTGTTCTTAGCATGCTCCGTGACTGAACACTAGCTGCTGGCACACATTTGGAACATGGTCAGAACATTATCGAATCACCATTCATACATTTTCCGGCCATTGAACACTTTGGAGAAGACATACCAGAACACTTTTTACACTAAAACGTTCTAGATCAATGTGAAGTACGTTCTGTTTCAGTAACCAAAATACGTGTTCTATCTTGAACACGTCTTGTTTACAGCGTGACAGACGATGGTCACTGATTGGAGTAAGTCTACCAGCGTCTACTGTCACCGCCTCAAACTCTCGTTTTTTAATAGACTGCTGACTTAAACAACGTGTCCCTTTGGAAGCAGACATGTTTAAGCTAACTGTACCTATGATATCGTAAAGAGACAGAACTTCTCGGGAAAAATGTACTTAAAAGCATGTCTTTTGATTTTTCTGCAGGCTGTGTACGTCGGCACACCAGGATATTTTTGCTTTTTGTCAACGGTTATCATAAAATATTTGTAATCTTATGAACAAAATTGTGTGTGGTTTATTTATTGCTGCTTCTGATCAGTTTTAACCTCCCTTGCACAGAAGACCCACATTTAGTTAACACTGTTAAAACTGCTGTTGCTGCAACTCTGTTTCTTGTCTGAGGCCATGGAGAGCTTCGGACTTGCTTGTGGAAGGCTGGAGATTCCAATCCAAGAGTGGCCAAGGATTAGCCAGGATTTAAATAGTTCGGAGACTCCTTCAGATACTTTGTTTAACGCATGGTATTTAGGTAAAATCAATTCCCAGGTCCTTAGCGTTTTTTGTTTCTTCTGTGTAATATCGCACCATGTAAGATTTTAAAACTTCGCAGTTCGCAAATGTGCTAGCCTTACGTCACTATAAATTAGAAAGCGCCCATTTGTAAAGCAGTGGTACAGAATTATCATGCGTGGTGGTACGACATCAGACCGTGACGTCATGTAACTAGCTGCACAACGCACAAAAGCCAGTTAGAGTTTGTGACAAGCACTTTAGATTGTTACCCTGGGGTTAAAGTCGGTCTCCGTTCAGTACCCTGCGTCGCAAAAAGTAATGTTACTGCTTGAGGCCGCCTGTACTCCTGTAATGCCTAGGATGTACTACTTTTTGGTTGGCCTTAAATCTTGATGCTTTAAACATCACCCGACTAATTCGTTGCCAACGTCGTCATCATCACCAAAAGTTTCTTCTTCCTGCTGGACTTTGTCGATCGACGGGTCGAATTATTGATTGAACTCGTGAGGTTCCCTTTCAGCCTGTAGCTGTTTCACCAATTTCCAGCATGAACTGAGAAGTTTGGTGGACTAAAGCCTTTACAGAGAAAAAAATTATCGTCTTTGAATTCACCAGCAGTTATAATCGAACTTTAAAAAAAAACTTCTTTAGTTGTATGAAACGGCTTTGTTAAAACGTGAACCATATCTTTTACTGTTTGAATCTTTCCCCACTTATTGTCAACGTATTTTTTCTGGCTAACGTAAAACACAATTCCACGTGCACTTTTTCCTTTAAAAAAGGATTTTTTAAGGTTGGCTTCCATGTTTTGCATACAGATGTGCATGAAAACGCATAGGTCCTTTGTATCTGGGTTGTCCAGTACACATTTTGTCACGCAGTCTCTTCATTTTTGTGCTTTTTGTGGAGTTTGTTAGGCGTATACTAGTTCAGCATGTTTCTGGAGCGGTTACCGTTACTAGTTTTTTTTCTGATGTAATTTTATCGTTATCCTGAAATTATAAAGATTTTGAAGATGGGGTGTTGGCGTTCGTCTGTGGGTGTGTATGTTTGAATGAGTGCATGTGTGTGAGTGTGAGCGTGTGCGTGTGCGTGTGCATTGCTACATGTACTTTGGAAGGTAAACTGCTATCAGTCTTCCTTGTTGGTCTGGCTTGGTGGGCTTTCAACATAGTCGCACACCTGGAAAATTGAGAGCCAGTCGCTAAAATATCACACTTAATTTTTTGTCTAATTAAAGCACGCCGCCACATGTGCAGTCACGGCCGTTAACTTTGATGCAGAGTTGCGTTTCTGCAAGCAAGGCACCGCAAGGCAACAGTAACATATAGATGTTAAGTGTTAGTAGCATATAATTAATAAGTTTGCTTGTATAGCGCAGGTCACCACCGCCTTGTTTGACTGCATTTTAAAACAGATTATTAAATTCATTATTCAAATCATTTTTGATAATAAGACAGCATGTAAGGGCAAGCTGAGAAGAGAGGGCTATTTTTTGTGTATTCACGTCTGTGAGGAAGCCGGGTCTGGAGAATGTTCTCTCCCTCCGCCCCCACTACAAACACCATCTTTCTAACTTCCTTCTTCTGTTTATGTGTCTAAGCATCTCGTGCTTTTAATCTTTAGCTGCAAACGTCACACCCTATAAGACATCACATAAATGTGACATCAAAACATAATTTCACACCAGATGACTTTTGCCTCAGTCGAATGATCTGGCTGGCGGTGTAAGTTTCTGCAGTGTTCTTGGGAGGGAAAGTGCTGTATTCATGTGCGCACATTACTCTTCCGGAAGGCTGCAATACTGTGGACCAACGTCCAGGGGTAAAGGGGTATATAATGTCCCCGGAAGGCGTTTGTTGCTATTTTGTATTTTTGAAAATTATTTTCTTGTCTGCCTATTGTTTTTTAAATGTAAACACACTTTACATGCCGTCAGCATAAATCTCTTGCAGAAAGACCCACACAGAGGTTAGACATTTTAAAATTTTCTCATTTCTATGTTGATTTTGTAAAAGAAGTTATTATCCAGCAGTTTTATGGTGTAATTTTAAACCTTATCGTCATAAGTTATTAAAGATTCGTCAATGTCTTTTTAGTCGAAAAGTTGGTCATTATGGTTTGTGTTTGTAAGCCTGAGTGACTGTGTGTGTTGGTTGTGGACGAGGGGAGGGAAATCTGTTCGATGAGCAACGCAGAGCTGCCAACTGTTACGGAATTTCCGTAATCTGCTACGGAAATCAATCTCTTGTTACGGACCTACGGAAATGCCTGATTTTGTTACGCAAAATCCGATTCTGACTGTTTTTTTAAAAAAAGCATCTTTTTTTCCCCGGCGAGACAAACTGATCATATGAATTAGTCATCGGGAAGCTGGTGTAGACAATATTTCTCTTGACCAGTCAGCCCTCTGGTTACACGTCAACACCCAATCGGGTATCCATTTCGGCAAGCCGATCGCCTTTCAGCCAGTAGCAGTGTGTTGAACTAATTTTTAAAACTCTTAAAATGGCGAAGAGGCTGGTTGATGAAGCCAAGGCAGGTGTTAACGAAAAATTGCGTGTCGATTGTCAGCTTTATAGAAAAGATTACACGAAGCGGTATCCCTGTATCAAGCCGTCTTCAAAAGCAGGATTCGTGCGTTGCGAACTGTGCTTGTCTGAGTTTAGTATTCGCCATGGAGTAGGTACGTGACAATTTAGGTCAGAGAGGAGGGGAGGGGGGCAGTGTGCGAAACTCTCGTGAGAAATTGAAACAAAGTTTTTCACAAGCGTTTTGGGGTACCAAAAGTTTTAATTGTACGTGAAATATTTAAAAAAAATCCTCCAAACCATGAAAATCAATAATTGTTCTTATCGTTAAAACATCTCTGCCCAGTTACGCTTGTTTGAAAGCCCACTTGGAGCAGGCCAAATTAAAAAGACGCTCCCCAAAAACAACCTTGCGATACAGAAGCTAAGTAACCAGAGCACAAACTATTGAATAATTCGACTAATTAAGCATTTTTTATTGCATCTTGTTAATTTTATGAGGTTTCAATCCCTGCCTTTTTTTTAAATTCAATTTTTCTCAAGAGTCCCGTTTGCTTAGAAATTTTTTTTTCGTAAGTGTTTAAGCAAATCCCAGCGTGAGTAATTGAAAAAAGACCTAGTCTAAAATCTGAATGCAGGGAACTCATTATTTCTATGGTAGAAGAATCATTTTCAGTTCCGTTTCACACATAACCTTCAAAATCTAAGCCCTGCGGATTTTGTTGTGAACTGAGAAACAGAGCAGGTATACCGATAGCGTCTTTACATGGTGTGGTACGAGATATCGTCACATGACCAAAAAGAGTGTGGACTATTGGTTTAAACTTTATTTATTCATGGCAACCTTTGCTCTCTAGGCCTCTAGAAGGCGTATTAAAGAAAAAGTATTGTTTGGTTAATGGAATTAGTATTTGTGTTTCATTTACAAATAATAATATAAATAAATGAACTGAAACTTATTTTTATTGTTTAAATTTAAACGTCATGTAGTCTTCTAGTATTCTATGTACAATTTATCTTGTTTTTCATGCACACTTTAGTGTGTAACTTTAGGTATTTAAAAAAATAGATCAGTAAAATCAATTAATAGTACTGTGATTGTATTGCTGAGAATTTAAGCTTTCCATTGATATCTTATTTTTAAATATTGGTGAAGATCTGTAGAAGTTATTAATGTTTAACGCTCACAAACTCAGTTTGCTGGACACAATTTCCCTTAAGATCCCCATGACAAAATTAAATCAAAGAAAAATTCATAACTCCCTTAATTTTTGGCCTATTTTAATAAAGTTTATATCACATTGTTTGTATTTTAAGCTCTTTATATTAATATACATCACTTTCGAAAAAATTGTTGAATTTTTTTTGTCACGTACCTACACGAAGGCATGATGTTGAGCACCACTGTGAGGCCACTATTGGAGTGTTGCAGCTATTTTGTATGTAAGATGTGGAAGTTGCGAATGGTTGTTACTGAAGTTCTGTTCCAAACTACTGAAATTCTGTTTTTGTGTTACTGATCTTAAGTTTTAAGGTTGGCAGCTCTGGCAACGTGTGGAAAGGGAGGCTACTTCCCAAGAACAAGTGTTTGGAATTTCTCGTAAAGTCCCCTTAGCGTCGGACGTGTGGGGATTATCCATAGCAGCAACTTTATGGAGACTTTAATTTTTCTGATGACTATTGAATGTAAACGCACGCTTACAGGAGCGTTCTATTACTGCACAACATGTGTTGCTTAGGAACATAACAGTCGGTAATATTTTCTGTGGAAGAGCATCGGTCTTTCGTCTGGAAGGTTGCTGGTTCAAAGCGAGTAGTGGTAAAGGATTATTTCCTGGAGTTAAAGATTTTGCAGATTCTATACTGATCAAATCAACCAGTTCCAGAAAATTTGCCTTTGTTAGCAATATTTTGCCGAGCACAGAATACTGCTATACGTGCTAATGACTTGATATACTCCCGGTTCTCATGAAAGAGAGACGCATGAAAGCCAATCTGTTTTTGCAAAACTGTACCACCTGATACAGCTGACTTGTAGGCTGTCCAGGCCGCCATACTGTCTTTGTGATATTTACTGGAGGCATGGTCTGAAATTCGATCACATTTGTTCCAGTTTTTGAATCCTGTTACAGTGAATGCTTTCTCCTGTGAATGGGTTGACTTTGTACCGAAAGATCGACAGGGGAAGCAGTACACGGCCTCTGTTTGCACAGAGTATTCAATGCAGTTGAATTTGTTGTACAGGCTGACTGAAAAGGATCGGTTTTGGTTTCCAAATACTGTTTTCGCGTATGACGGCAAAATAGGTCTCCTCAATACATCTGATGGTACCTGCGCTATGTATACAGAAACGCCGTGAGGTTTGTGTTTACCTGCAAGAAAGCAATGGAATTTGATTAGGTTTCCTGCCATGCCACGCTGGTTTGGAAGTCAAAGACGTCAGCCCCACAGTAAACAGTCACACAGTAAACAGTCACACAGTAAACAGTCACACACTAAACACACAGTAAACAATCACACACTAAACAGTCAGTAAACAGTCACACAGTAAACACACACTAACCAGTCAGTAAACAGTCACACAGTAAACACACACTAACCAGTCAGTAAACAGTCGCACAGTAAACACACTAACCAGTCAGTAAACAGTCACACAGTAAACAGTCACACAAAACAGTTACACAGTCGGACCTGTCCAGTGGTCACGATAAGACGTGATTACGCGTCATAGAGTCCTAGCACATTCAGAAATATCACTCGGCTTAATTGTACCTCACCACTGCCGTAGATGTCCCGTCTTCCGGCCGGTCATTCTCGTCAGTAGATGGCATCGGCGCGACAGGCTGTAGGTCTGCACTGGTGTCCGTCTCTTGCAAAGCTGGTGCCAAACCTGTCGCTTTTGCTCCTTTTACATTTCCGTAAAAGGCCGAAGTGCTCTGCCGAAGTCTTTTCGACGGTGGATCACATGCTCGTCCTCGATCGTTCATGGCCAGTTATGGGATGTCATCACCCTGTTCATATTATTCAGCACTTTGAATGTGAAATGTTTTTGAATGCTTTCAATTGTGACGACTCGGGGAGGGAGAAAATGTGGCAATGACGTAACTATGCAGTGATGGAACAAGGGAAGAAGAAAACTCGAACACTCAATCAGACACAGACACACAATGCAAATAAAATAGGTTTCATCTCCAAGCCCCACCCACCAGCTAACCCCGACATATCATATAAAAAGCAAAGTTCTGGGATATGAATTCATTGATAGAAAGAAGAATATACGAATGCTCGCCTTGCAATGACGATTTAACATCGGGATTCTAGCAATGTCAGATTGAAAGTTAAAAGAAAAACATAAATAGTTGCCGGAAGCAATCCTAACATCAACGAATGATGATCAGTTCTCTATTGTTCCATTCCAACCCGGACATAAACACTGGCAATATAAACAAATACTACACGTAACGGGGTCTACATGTATAAACACTGGCAATATAAACAAATACTACACGTAACGCGGT
>SMGT01011606.1:99210-121448 GCA_004794575.1 Lanistes nyassanus
TCTACATGTATAAACACTGGCAATATAAACAAATACTACACGTAACGCTGTCTACATGTATAAACACTGGCAATATAAACAAATACTACGCGTAACGCGGTCTACATGTATAAACACTGGCAATATAAACAAATACTACGCGTAACGCGGTCTACATGTATAAACACTTGCAATATAAACAAATACTACGCGTAACGCGGTCTACATGTATAAACACTGGCAAAACAAAATATTACACGTAACGCTGTCTACGCACTACTACAGTACTACTGGCCAGTTGCTCGTTGCGGAAATATTCTTATGCCTGCCACAACTGGTGACCACCCAAATATCAGGTTGTACTCACTCACCTGACTTGCTGCTTTCGTGGGTGACTTCACCAAGAGTCGTTTCGACTGTCTCCGGAACCAGAAGCTCCAGCTCGCTGCTTTAGATAATAGAACCGCGTCGTAAGAGTCGTCACTTATCGCAGGAACCGATCTCGCAGGCTGATGAAATTACTGCTCGGTGGGTTACAGAACGAAAGGCAGCCTTACAGAAAAAAATCCTGCCTTAAATGTAACCCACCGACCACACAGACATCGGCATCGCCCACCCCAAGCATCGTTATCACCTGGTGGACAGTTGATCCAGCCGTGAACAGCGGCGCTTCACATAAATCTCTGTGCAGGTCCTGACAGACAAACGATTATGCAGTCTGTGACAGGGAGGATGGGGTGTGTGTGTGTGGGTGTGTGTGTGTGGGTGTGTGTGTGAGGTGGGTTACTAAATTTTCGTATGGGGTAGGTTTGCGGTATTGCGCAGTGGCACTGCCACGTAGTTGTCTACGCCCTAGTGCCTGCAAACTTCAAAAGCTGTTGTCTACTAAAAACAAAAGTATACTGACAAACTCAGCAAACTTTGTTAAAATGTTATTCAGTACAGCGCGAGCAAATACACTTGGGTGTAGTGTGTGTGTGTGTGTGATCGCGTGTGTTCTTGAAACGTTTACTGTGTGTGCACGCGAAGGAGGAAACGAGAAAAGGAGAAAGTACACGTGCGTATTTGCAGGAAAGCTTATACGTGAGTGTGAGTGTTTAGATCATCGTTACTTGTTGTACAGTGAAATGTTCCCCTGTTGTAATCTTTCCTTGTGTAGCCCTACGCTGATGGGTGAACCACGATTGTCAATTGTCGTATGCCCTTTGTATATTTTCTTCTTTTTCTGAATACCCTCTGAGGGTGAAAGAATACAGAGTACTTGGCTTGACTCGTGGACAGTTGATCCAACCATCAACAGCGGTGCCTCACATAAATCTCCTCGTAGGTGGTGACAGTTCGTAAAACGCTGGTCCCAACCGCGCCCGCTGCCCAGCGATGGACACGTCCATTAACCTCCCACAATATAACAAGAAGTACTTCAAACGCGCCTCGAGGATCCGCCCGGTCCCTTTCTTTCGGCCCTGTCTTTGCTACGTGTTTCAGTACGGTAAGCTCCCTTGGTTGCATGCGTCTGCATATGGGTTCTATGAGCGTTTTAAGTACTTCATGTTATATTGCTGAATTAAGCTCTCTGTCCTCATTTGTTATTTGTTTTAACCTCCCACACTCTGATTATCCCCCCCCCCCCGCCTCATTCTACGCGGTGCTGCTGACCATCCCAGAGCAAGCTGATAAAAGAAACCCTGCTGTGATCCTTCGATTTTTTTTTTTGATGGTGGCGGTGGGGGTGGGGTGGGGCTAATTCGCGCTTGTGGGAGGGCTTAGCCCCCACAAGCCCCCGCCCCTTCCTTGTTCTCCAGCCCCCATTGCTGCAGCTAAACCTCCGATAAAACATCAAGTGTTAGCAAAGCAGGAATATTTGTAAAAAGAAAAACAAGTGACAGCCCCTTGGGGGAAAAAACTAGGAGTATTTGTGTCATTAACCAAATGTGTATGCACACACGTGCACGGAAACACATTTACAGGCTCTCTCCCTCCCTCTGTCTCACACACACATGCGCGCGCACACACACCCCCACCCAGACACACACACTCCCACACACTTAATCCAGCTCTCAAACATTTATGCTCAAAAACAATGGTGGAAAAACATCAGTTTAATATCCAATTTTAAAGCCGTTTTAAAGTTCCATGCACGCACTTGAACTATTCAGCAGTTTCACTTCCTTTTTGACAGCGTATTTTTTCTGGACCTTCCATGTCGCATAAGCCGTCGTAAACCTGCGCGAACTCGTGAGCTGCACTCAGTCATCTGGAATAAACCGCATCTGGACTGTCAACTAGAGGGTTACTGACAAGATCGTCTTAACAAATCTGCTTCAAACAATAGCTGACAACTAGGTTTCGTTACACTTGTTAATAATCCTGCACGTTGTGTTCCCGATTAACATCCACGTTTAATAGCGGAGGTGGCATTCGTGAGATTTACAGTTCTTCATTCTTGATAAAACTGTGATATTTGCTAAAGACCTTAATTTCACTGCAGTCCGATTGCACGTACTTCACTATCATAAAGACAAACCTTTACGTGCTACAGACATATAAATGTAACACTTTTTATTCTTAAATCTATCTTAAACTCTGGTTTTACCTGTTTACCCTTTTCTAAATCAACAACACTGGCTTTTGGAGACTTAAAAAAACCCAGCTAGACTTAATTGTATTGGTCTGTCATGAGGAAGTGAAATTTCCGGAATAAGAACGGCTTCTGAAAATCTCTGGCATCGACAGGAAGAGCTTTCGCTTTGCTCAGCCATATCGGAAGAGCTGGGAACCAGAATCTTCGCTGCCTGCCTGCAGGACTGGCGTCTGACCCACGCGGGCGGAAGCGGGGAGGTGGCCGAGTGGTGACCAGAACGTTTTCCTCTTCATGCCTGAGGGCACCGTCCATGACCTCTTGCCAGTCGGGGTCAGGGCTGCTTCCTCGTCGGGAGAGGCTCGCAGACCTTCGAGCGGATACTCCATCAACACCGGAAGGTTGGACTCCGCTGCGAACTCGCTATCGCGCCCTGCGTCAGCCCGAATGAGAATCACGTCCCGGATGGACCTTCCGTGAATTCCCGAGAGCAAGGCTACCACCAGCTCGGAGATGAGAAGGCTTCGAAGGGAGAATGCCATCTGGATGGGAGAGAGGTGCACACACACACACACGCGCGCACGCACACGCACACGCACACGAAAAGCAAGCACTTTGATGAAACAATATTTAAGGTGCTTCCCGAAATATAGCAATGAAAGAACCTTTCTTTTAAATTAACTGCAGGTGACGTTAATTCTTTTAAAAATTCTCTCGCCGTGTAGTAAATTTAAAAAATAAATCAATCAATCAACAACAACAACACCTTCTCCACTAATAATAGAAATTAACCAAAGAAGGGCGTATAAAACTCCTCCACACTTTTTAAAGAATTCATTTGAGTAGTAAAGTATGATGAGGCACGATTTCTTTTGGCCAATATATTAAAGAACAAAACTCACAAAACACCTAGCACACAATCTTAGTCATTTATGTTGTCAAATGAGCTGCATTGTGTCTGTTGGGGAAAAGGAGGACATTGCTAACTGTATCCGTAGCTATGTATAGTTTATATCTACGCGAAGAGGTCGAAAATGTGTGCAAGTACGGTATGAAACTTTTCACAGTGTCCTCATTTGTTCAACAAGAACCTCACTTTTTATAGTCTTTATAATATTTGCGTTGTCCTTTTTATCGGCAATCTCTTTTCAAGTGCACCGAAAATAATTTGCAACTATATTAAGAGTATCATAACAAAGGCCAGAAGCTTTGCTTTATTTCTAATGTGTGCATAGTTATCCTGACCTCTAGACGTCAGCTAGTCTAGACGTACATTTGAATTGTTTTACGCCTACTCAGACACTTGCAAATATAGCTCGTGGAGGCCCAGTAGCAGAGAGAAAACTGAACTAATAGCATCTAAACAAATACATGACAATCGGCACGCTTTAGAAGCAATTCTGTGTCCTTAGCACGCCAAGAGGAAAAGGGAACAATCATTTTCGAAATAATGCTGCTCAGACAGCAGGTGGTAGAAGGTAATTGAAACTATTGGCCTTTTCATAAATCAGACTTTTGCGACATTAAAGGAAAAAAAATATCGCTACAGTCTAAAGCTGCACCAATACAAGTTGATGTACTGCTATACAGCTGAAGAACTACACACTATACAGGTAGTACTGTATTACTATTACAAAGAACAGATCGGCTCACCAAATCGAATTTAAATCTGATTAATCGATTGCTGTAGGCGATGGATGCAGTTTTACGCATCATTTTCTCTCCACCCACATGCATCCGTGTAAAACAGCATACAGCTATGGTCGCTTGCACTCCGGAAGCTGGCTCAAGCCAGAAGTGTAAAAAGGTTTACAGAAGTGTAAAAAGGCTTACAGCTTTAAAAAGATTGAAAAGAGGTAGGAGTGGATAGATGAAACTGTACATTATTATAACATCACAAAATGTTGTGATATGTCATTCTACAATAGTCTATCGTTTGAGCTGGGAACAACATGGAGATAGAAAGAAACAGTCAGGGGTGGGATGGCAAAATTCTTACCTTTGTTGGCGAAATTCGACACAGGACGGCGTCAGGTGAAAAGATGTCAGAACCGCGTGAGGACTGCGGTGCTTAAGACAGTTCTAGAGGCAGTTCTGGTCGAAATTCCAAGATCTTGAAAATTAGGTGCATACAAAGCTGTTGTGTAAGCTTCTCTCTCCTTTCTTATACTCAGTACATGCAGCCACTGGAGACTTTCTGAGATGGCTCCAGCTTGTGAGAGAGGCTCTGGTAGCCCTTTCTTTCCAGCTGCCCAGTGGAAGTGCCGATCGACTGGCGAGTCTTAAATAACCAGGTGTCGATGTGTGGGACCATCCGCTCACCTGCGCCGGGCGAAGCCACGCCTCTTTCTAGGTGACCCCACAAAAGTGACAGAAGCCGGGGAGGTGGTAGTTGTGGTACCCCCCCGCCCCCTGGCCTCCTCAAAAGCGTAGACAGCGAGCTTAGACGGGTGGGAGGGACTGGGGGGACGGGGTGGGGGAGGAGAGGAAGTGAGATTCTGTGACGAAATTACAGCGTCTAGACAAGACTATGATGTTGAGTGCTGTCTGAGTAAAAATGCTTGGAGGAATATTTTCTACATCAAACTAATCCCACCCCTAGAGACCCCTCAGAAAATTAGTTCACTAAGATTGCACAATTTCGTCAAGTTTTTATCTACTGATTTAACAGTAGGGGTTGATATTTTTGTGTCTTTCTCGTAGATCCTTCGCGTGTCTGTCTCCGGATTCTTCTCGCTCTCTTCCTCTTCACTCTCCACTCCTATTCTTTCTTCCTTCTCTCCCTTCTCTCTTTCTCTCTGCTCTCTCCGTAACTTTCTCACTTACTCCACTCTCTGTTTCCATCTGTCTTCTTGTCTCTGTTCATCCCTCTCTCCCATCAGTTTCCCACTAATTTCTCTCATATTCCGAAATATTTCTGTATGCCAACACTCAAAAAATGATAATAGTGACGATAATAAAAATGATCCATCTCACTCACAAATAGTTGAATGTTTTATTTCCCCTTTTAACGTCCGTCGTGTGAGATCGAACACCCGAAACGACAACTTAATGAGTAGAAAGAATATCCCTAGTAGACGACATAATGCTTAGGACAGAAACGTAAAAAGTTCTTTTCAAAATGTCTTTGTTTTTCTTCTGACATACATTCAGGAATCCTGACCTTTTAGATCTTGGAACTGCTTCTTAGAAAGTGTGACTTTGTTCAGAAACTTGCTTTCTTAACTGTGGAAAAAGACAATGTGGAAGGAAGTTGTACATAAAATAATCACGAATGGGTTCCATGAGGGGTTCGTATCCGCAGTCCATTTATAAACTTGTTCCTAAATTTCAAAGACTGAATTGGCCCTAATAGCACGTTGTGGATGGAAGGGCGATTTTAAAGCTCATGCACGCAGCCTCGGTAAATGAACAATGTGTTTATTGTCATATTCTAAGCTGATTTTTTTCTGAAACGCGAAGTTTGAATTCGAAAGCTGACAGATCCTGAACTGAGAGTTGGGTTTTACTTTCTCTGTGTATGCTCTACAAATCAAAATAGTCTTCCGTGGGTTAGGGTTAGGTTAAAACGGTTTTAAGCAAGGTCTACAAAGAGCGGTTAGGGGAGAGACACTTTTGTGATCCGCGTCGAGCGAGTGTGCTTTGTCCACGTTTAACCACAGTGCGTCTAGCCAAGATAAAGTAAACGATAGACGACACAGACAGTCGACATCTTCGGTGCATTACACCTTCGTCAGGACAATACAAACACAAACAGGCAGAGGCAATTTGTTCTTTATCTCTTTCTGCCTTAATCTGTCGTTTTCTCTATCTGTCACTTGTTCCTTTTTATTTACAGTTCGTGTAGTTTAAAAACTGTAAGCGATGCATTACTTTCAAGACTATACTGTCTACCATTACTTGAAAATCGAGATTTGCTTTTGTAAAAGTCTAATAAACGTGCCAAATCTATCCACATTTCGGAAGCTGTCTAGTTTTGTGCAGTGCATAGATTTAGTCCTGTCTGCTAATCGACTAATGTTAGCCAATCAATTCTACTTGCATGAAGTTGGCTTCTAAAAATAGTTCCGCACGTCCATCGACCTCTCCTACAGGCACGTACGGGCATGCAGGTGCACATTTAAGTCCCCCCTTCCCTTTTACCTCCCCGCGTCTTGTCTATTTTCGCACGAGTGAAGTCGAAGTCACATTGGAAAATCGTTGCGGTCTCCTAAAACATTGATTTCGCACGATTCTTTGCTGACTTATCTTTTGCATGGAGGAAAAAATCTATAGCTTATGTATAGCCCTTTAGCTTTCTCGCCAGTGGCCAGAAGTTGGTTGCTTGCTTGGTTCGTCTGCTTGCTGGCCCCCGGCTGACTGCTTGATTTCCTGATTGACTGAATGGCTTACAGACTGCCAAACTGACATCAGTACTTTCGCGCTGTTTATTTTAAAGCGTCGCTGATTAAATTTAGCACCATCGAAGTCAACGTGCGTTTAAACCAATACAAAAACCCCATTCCTGTCTGTGATATTATAAAATAAAAATTTATTCATAAATGAATTAATTTTATTTTCTTCTTCTTCTTACTGTCTTTCTTTCCAAGTAAACGGTTTGGTAGTGGTGGTGGGTGGTTGGGGAGATGTTTTGCAAACAGATCATAATAAGTCTTTTGTTCAGCGTCATCGTTCAGACAAAAGCTTAAGAAATGGAGACAGGAACAGGATGCAAAGACGCTGCCGTGTTCAAGGCAACGGTCGGCCCGATCGACATGCAGCAAGGAACGGGATTAAGAGGGAAACTTTAAAGCTGGTTCATATGCCCACACAAGGAAAAATCACTACCTGTTGTCGCACTGTTACCTGGCGTTTCTTGATGGAAGCATGCTGATGTTATCTGCCAGGATGCTCTTTAAAATGACGTGGTATAGAACTGAGAGGGAGATGTTTGGAGGACTATATACATATATATATAAGTGGTTGATTGCTCGAGATTCCCTTCACTCTCTAAGGATCCTACGTGCAGTTTTATGAGCAGACTGAATGGGCCTTAATAGCACGTTGTGGATGGAAGGGCGATTTTAACACTCATGCACGCAGCCTCGGAACAACGTGTGGAAATTATGTGCGTTTAACCCAAGAGGAAACGCGCGTGCATCTCCCGCAAATGCCGATTAGGCTTCACACCACGTATTCTGTTTGGGCAAACGCACAGTTTGGCGCGGCTAAGACAGCTCAAGCAGACTGCCACGTAGAATAAAAGTCGATAGGCCACGTATTTTTTGTTCACTTTTGCTCTAAAAAGGCCAACTTTCCACCCATTATCTAATGTGCCACAAAAATGCACAATGCACAGACGCACGAACGTAAAGCGCACATGGCTCGCAGCCTTTGCATGTCACTTGAGCTAGAAACAGTCAGCCTTCTGACTGTTTACTGGTGTTTTCTCGCCGAGGTTTGATATAAAAAGCACTGGTCAGTATTTTTGACACACAAACATTTTTTTAACGACACAAGTGGTGCAGAAGTAAAAGTACTTCAGATCTTAAGCTCCGCACGTGCATTCGATCACCTATTCAAACCTTGGGTGGGTTGGGGGGGGGGGTATGTTTTTTTTAAAGATTAAGGTAGTTCTTGTCGAGAGAGTCCATTCCAGCACATTTTTTCATTATTACAAAAATCGAAGCGTTTTTGCTTCATACCAAAGACAGCCTTCCCATTGGAATAATGTGGCTCTAGCTCTTTTAAAAAAATCTAGATCAAAGAATTTAATTCCCTCGCTCCCTTAAGTATAAAGTGCGGACAAGTGGGGACAAAGGTATATTTTAATGCGAGAAAATGTTACTGGTCGAGTCTCTAGTGCAGATTACCCTTTTTGTCTGAAATATATATATATATACATTTATTGATGACTTATGTGAGTACGTGAATACACAACGGCTATGATATTTTAAAGAAAATCTTTTTTTTAAAAAATGATTAGTGAGACTGATCCCATGCGCATATCCTGAACCCACGCAGGCATGCAGGCATGCTGCGCTCATGGTGTGCATATATATATTATCACTACTTACATAGGTTCCTCAGGTGTGCTGGACAGAACACTGTTATTGTACATATGCGTTAACTGAAATATAAACATAACGAAACTCCCCCCCCCCACCATTACCCTATATGTATACGTGTCAAGGTGCACATATGTTTGTACGAGGGTGCGCATGTGTGTGAGGTGTGTAAATGTGTGTGCATATACATCAGGGTGACTACGTAATTGTGTGAGGGTATGCATGTTCTACATGTGTATGTGAAGTAGTGTTCATGTGTGTGAGGTATATATATATATATAAGGCACCCAAGCCTTAAATATAATAAAGTATAATAAATTTTTAAAAATCGGGTTTGTTCTTAAATCCTTTGGGAACGATTTCTTATGGATGTGCGGATAGCTTTTCCACTGATGACATCTTGAGGTCATAATTATATTATCTGATGTCATTTGGACGTCATAATTATGTTATCTGATGTCATCTTGACGTCATAATTATGTTATCTAATGTCGTCTGTATCCTGACCCTGTGAAAAAAGCCGAACGAAAGAACAGTCTTAACCCCTCTACTTCAAGAGTCTACTCTGATGAGGGATTTTGGCTGCATTAAACATGTTTTTCTTTCTTGCTTTCTTTGCTTCTCATTTTAGTTTTAATTTGTTTTAGTTTGGACTTGTATGTTTTGACGCAGAAGTACTCACGACAAAAGCAGTATTAATCCCAGAAGTCTTCCTAAACATAGCTGGATCACATGCACGTATCTGCACTTCCGGTCAGAAGAGTAACCGTATGGGGCTTTCACAGAGAGCTGATACGAACGCCCAAGAAACTTGACCATGTATGTCAACTTATCCCGATGACAGCAGGCCAAATGGAAAAGTTGCAAATAAAAAATTTCACACGAACATAAAAAGTACAAAATATTCATAATTCCTCTATCCGGCATCTGCAGCATCAATTGCCAAATCTCTTTGAGCAAATAATGAATATTTCGCAAACATTTTGCGCGAGGACAGAACAGTCCTGGCCTAAGGGAAATGTGTTTCTGACGAAACCCTCGTAATAAGCGACAGACGTCCCGAGAAATCAACGATTTAAAAGATCTGTTTTTTGTCTTACTGGTCTTAAGCAGTGCTTCGGCCTCTGGCACAGAAAATAATAGAACGGATCTTACAACTTAAACCAGGAAGCCGCGAAATATATCCACGCCGATCTGCAGGGAAGAAGAGTAAAACAAAACTGGGATTATGGTATTACGAACACAGCGTTCACACATACAAACTGTTCAGTTTTTCCTTTGCTGTCATACTGCGCAAACCTGGAGGTGCGCTAATTCAAATTTATACACAGAATTGACAGTAGCTATAATCTTTGAAAAAGTGGGTGGGTGTTTGTTGCTTAACGTCCAGTCGCAAGCTATAGGTGCATATCAGGACGGTGTTGTTCAGAAAAAGTTTACGTGCTGCCACAAGTGGGACTGCTGTCGTAACACGGGCCTCAGTCCCACCCAGTCACATTAAACTGAGAACTGGCCAACCAGTCCTAGTACTGTTCCCTGCGCCATGCGTCTGGCAGGGCAGCTACTAGATTGTCAAATTTAAGTCTTAGGTATGACTCAGCCGGGATGCGAACTACCAACCTCCCGCCTCAGAAGCGGACTCATTAACCTCTAGACCAACGAGGCCTTCTTGAAAGAGTGGAAATACATTTAAAGTGTGTATCCGCATACACATTCTATTCTCCCTACTCTTGACCCATTCTGTCATCTCCCTTAATTACTTATTACTCCTTCTTTCTCTTTCTCTCCCCTTTACTATTGTCTCTCTGCGATTCCCTCTTTCTCTTCTTCCCTTGGTACCACTCGCTTCTCCTTATCATACCCATAATATTATTCTTCCCTCTCCTTTCCTTCCTTCCTCCCGTCTTCACGTCTGCCTACTTTACGATTCTCTTTCACCCGCCCTTTCTTCTTCCTTCATACTTCTCTCCTGTATTTTGTTTTTTGTGTCCCTCCTTCATTTTACTCCCATGCCATACAACCTTGCGTGTGCACGTAGCACATCAACCAACATCCATATTTATTACTTATTATTAACACATAGTTCGCGTGATGTCCTCGCTGCTCCTACTAAAATCGCAACTTTCAGTTGTCAAATAAATTCGGTCCCGAAATAAGGGACAAAGCGACCAGACCACCAGTCCATCCCAGTGGTGGGGGCTATTGTCCCCTCCACCCCCACCGCCCCTACATATCTAATGGTTTTAGTAAATCAGAAACATTGAATAAAAGCATAAGTTCGTCTCTGGCTGGCTGTGCAAAGAGTTTCAGAACAAATTTACTCGTGCCCGCACGCAAACAGTGGAAATGTAATGAGAAAAAAACGAACACGCAGCAGATTTAAAAAGGGTTTCTCTCGTCTTGCTGCTATGGTCCGAACTCTTGCCAACACTACCTTCAAGAAGAAGGAGAAAGAAAATACCAAAGACAGAATATTTCTTGACGTTATCATTTATCATCGGTTACATTAGCAGTGATTGATTCTTTTTATCCTTTTCCTTGCCCGTGGGTGGTGAGCGACCGGTGGAAAGGAAATCACTCGGAAACACCACGTTCCATGTCTGTGACGCTTTGCATTATCGAAATTAGGAGAGCCGTCAGCGAGATGGCGCGCTTTGAAGGGGAGTGGAAGGCTATTTGCAAAATGTGGCCGAAATGGATGTCGAAAGACGTGTTTCTCTTGACAGGGAGCAACAGCTCTTTTGCTCTGTTAAGCGATTATCAGAGGCGAAGAACAGGTAGGTGGGAGGGGGAGGGGGAGGGGCAGGTGGGGAGAGATTGAAAACGCTGTTCGTTTGGCGAGACTCATACCCCGCTGATTGTGACCACTAACGCCTGAGGAACAGGTGGGGAGGGGCTAGTTTCGAAAGGACTGGAGAAGAATTATACAAAACGCGCAAATTATTTGAGAAGGAATTTTATTTAGTGTTATTCATATATTTATATATAAATTATCAAATTACACATATTTTACTAGCCACAAACCTATGAGCTGTTTATTTGTTTTGTTTGTCAGTCTCTGCCTGTTTGTTTATTTCTGCAAGCGTGTGCGTGGAAAATGTGTGTGATTACTTCTGTGCGTGTATGATGGTAGGGGTTGAGTGGAACGGGAAGAAAGGAGAAGAGGAATAAAGTACAGGAAGTGGGGAGAGACTGAGGGATAAAGGAGAGATAAGAATGCCATCCCGACTTTACAGATCCACACATTTTATGGGAGCGCGAACTTGTCAGAAAGAGAAATAAAAAAAATGTGCGAAAGTGTTTGATCATGCATATCTTCCTGGGCGCATTTATCCGTGAAGAATAACAGATGATCGGAAAGTATTTCTGCATCTTCTTGTCGTCTTCTTCATCATCATGGTCGGCAACATCACTATCACAATCGTCATCGTCGTTGCCAGTTCGTCGTCGGCATCATCATCAGCGTCCTCGTCATCGTTGACGTCATCTGCTTTATCATCATCGTCTAACACCGGCACCTTTCCTTACCATTTTACCTTATATAGCTACCTCCGAATGATGCCACCTCCCCTTCTCGCATGAATCTGCTATCTGATCAGCTCTCGAACAACTCATCAAGACCGCGATGCATTTTTTCGAACCGAAGAGCCGCGTGTTCGCCTTGTGCTTGAATTGTTTCTTGAAAGTCGTTGAACCTTCACAGAGACTGGAGCGTCGACATACATGCAACCTATGCTTTTCAAAGCGCTCGCCCAGCGAAACGCATCGTTGTGGCTTTCATTTCCTTAATGCATTTGTGAAATTAGTGACACAGATCGAAGTCGGTTTTGTTTTTTGTGGGGTTTGTTTGGCTGCTGTTGCAGCTGGGTGCACAGAGGCCATTGACGGGAGAGGTGAGAGAGTGGAGGAGTGAACTGCATGAGGCAACTGCAGACCTACGCAGGTGAGCAGGCTTATGAACAGGTAGACGGACTTTTTTCAATATCGAAATTCAGTGCATGTTTTATTACGAATTGAAGTCTGTGGCCCACCCTCTGTGTTTGTACACCGGCCTGCGCTGCTTCGTGGGCAGACTTGGCTGGCCTCACGTTGTCTGGCCTCCGCTTCTCTTTATGTTCGTCTTCTCACTCGGAGGAACGCAGCCCGCATTGCAGGACGGTGGGCACAGCGCAGCGTCAGATCTCACGGAGCGCTGGACCGTTCCAGGTTTGAATGGTTTGGGAAGGTTCTCGAAGGAATCGGTGTTTTCAACCTTCAATTACATTTCTTTATTAGTTCCTTTGATCTGCATCTCTCCTCCCCACCCCGCCCCCCATCTCCCTCTCTCTTCTTACAAATTTCAATCATTAACTGCATGTTTTTAACTCATGAGACATAATTTGACTATCAGATATTTTACCTCATATGACCTTTATCCTTTTATTCTACATCTACATTCATTCTTGTACCCTTATTCTTTTAATGTAAATTTTTCCTTTGCCATTTCCCTTCAATGGAGAAGACAGGATTTAAAAAAAATTGTATCTTTATTCCGTTATCATCGAAACATACAGATCTTTCTTGTCGTTTCTCTCTATTTGCTGAGAGTCCAGGCCTCTCTTACGCCATAGACATGTCTATGTTTACACTTATTAGTTTTCTCGTCTTAAATCTCTCTCTCTCTCTCTCTCTCTCTCTCCTGCAATTTTGACCAGACCTGGCATGACCACCTATCAATTTACAGTACATTCATTGTGTCTAAACATTATAAATTTAATATTGATTTTGGCTCTTCAGGCGCTTGTGAGATCTCTTAATGCGGCTGAGGTAGAAAATTGACACACATAAATTTCCAAATGCTGTTTTAGTGACCCTGAAGCATAAATTCACTTTCTGGTCACCTGCTATGAGATTTCGTTATGGTATGTACGGTAGACGTCTGTCAAGAAACTATACCTGTTGAACGATAGCAGTTTGCTTCTAAATGTTGCCAGTTTATTACAGGGTAAAACATCCAAAGGGGAAAATATGTACAGTCGCGCGCGCGTGCGTCTTTGTATGACAGTAGATCATCTATATTAAGACTTTCCGTATTACAACCCCCTCTTCGATAAGACCGAAATTTTTCACCAACCTGTGCTGGGTAACACTACATACTCTGTACCACTCAGCTCTCAGTTGAATGAAGACTTGATTCCGGTGCAATCTCTGCGTCATGGTAGGCGTGAGGCTTGATTTAAAAAGAGTTTGAGTGTTCGGTCCTGAGTCCTGACTCTTTCTGGCGTCATCAAAAATCAGTTTGTAACCTCCGCCTACCCTGCATGAAGATGCAGATATGATGGAACGCATGGGTACGGTGTTCTAAACCTCATTTAGTCCCAGTAATTATAGTGGCATGAAATTCGTATCGCCTTCACATAGTAGTGCCTGATACACCCGCTTGCCTTTTGAAGAGTACATCTTTACGTATGCAAGAGAAATAAGCACATGAACTCAACCAGCGGAAATACCCCCCCCCCCCCAACACACACCAAAGTTACAGTAGGGTGGGAGAGATGAAAAGAAAAGAATGTTAGGAATGCCTAGGGGAAATAACCGTACACAAATGAAAACTGTTCGTTTTCATATTGTTCCCCCTTACCTCAGCGTATCGAATACTTCTACTCATTCAAAAAAGCCCAATCTTCCTCGGGCTAAATTTAAGGCTTTGGTAAGGTTACCCTTCGAAGCCGCATGCTGATATCACAAAATCCGTGAGAAGGAGGCGATACTATTGTTCTAAAGTTATATGTATTCCTAGTTAGCCAGTTCACTGGCTTGCTTCAACCTCCAAAGGCAGCCAATCAGAAACAGCGAGACTTAAAGCATTCGGTAGTGATTGTTTGGGGGGCAACGAACAAGCCTTCCGAACCTCTACGAAGTTGTTAATTTCGTTAATTTTTAATCGAATCTAAGCGACAGTTTTGAAGAAAGTTATGACGACGGAAACAGGAGACCAAGTTGATCAAGGAGATCAAGAAGAAGTTTTACTCCCGGATACGACAATCGTAACACACTGCATCTACATAGACGATCTGCAGCGACTTGTTAAGAGTTTCGAAGACGACACCGATCCCTATAAACCTGACATGCCTGTACTGATCAACGAGCGAGACGATGATGGGAAATCCCCTTTAGACTTAGCTGCCAGTTTCGGCCGAACTGACATCTGTCGTGAATTGATTAATCGGGGAGCAGACATAACTAACATTTCAGGGAACGGTAAGTGTGAATCTTTATCCTCTATATATCTTGTCCCGATCAACTCTGTGCAGTGCGTTCACGCATGCGCCGCGTGCATCTTGTGCAGTCTAGGTTTGCAAACTTTTCTTGGTTCACGAAATCCTTCGTATAGCTTATCTTTCCATACGCTGCTTATCAATAAAACCAGCTTTTGTGCATGGCGGTACATAGGGTGGCCAGTTTGCTTAATTCTTTAGTTATTTTTGTATTTCAATATACATGCTGATGCTGTTGCAAAATCTGTTAGTCTCAGTCATGCCTGTCATAAATGTTATTTTTACTGCAGTCTAAAATCTTAACCGAGTTAGCCATTAATGCGTTTTTTATATTAATCTTGTAGTGGCCTAAATCGTTATCCAATATGTGCTTCTGATATGCAATACGACATAGGTAGTTAGCAGCAAATCTTTTGTAGTGGTCCCAGATGCAATCAACTGCACGTGGATGATTTAATTAACTAATAATTCTTGTTCTAATCTTGCTACATGTTCAGGTTACAGCCCATTGCATTATGCAGCTGCCTGGGGTCATACTGACATTCTAAAAGTCTTTGTGACTGCCAACGCCAATCTTCTGCAACAGAATATTCATGGAGAATGTCCACGAGACACAGCTGCTCGTTATAAACAGACCGAATGCACAAGCTTCCTTGACTGGGCAGGTATGACTCTTGTTTGTATTCTTATGTGTTGGGCAGTGTGTGTGTGCATTTTGGAAGGTACTGATTTCCTCAAACATCTTCTAAGAATATGTCTGCCATAAGAATGTCTTGCACACATCTTAAATTTCCTGAAGAAACATCAATTTGCATCAAGTCTAATACATTTGTTTAGTAATTTTTTTTTTGGTTATACTATGTGCGTCCCATGCACTTATATTTTTTCTTAGGTGAAACAGAAACATAATCATGGTTTACAAATCGTAAATTTACATCTCTATCTCTTCTCTAGAGGCAAAGACAACCTTAGTTCAGTACATCAAGTTATGCCAAGAATCTATCTCTGATCCAGAAAAAGGTGGCGGTCGCCTCAACAAAGATGAAAAGGTTAGTAAAACAATACTTTGTTACTATCGCCTACCTCCAAGAAAGATGCCTATATATTTTAAACATATTCTGAAAAGTTAGAAAAGTTGTCAGTGAGAGGAGGGCTGGGATGTAGACAGACACTGAGGTTTGCAGCACAACACAGATAAGGAAGATTGACTAAACAGTTATGATCATGTTTCGACAGGCAGGCTCAGGATTGTTAAACATCAGGTAACAGACCATAGGGTCTGGTGGTGGAGAGAAAGGGAAATGTAGTTTAAAATGTTGGGTTGTTTATGAAGTTCTCCCTGTTGTCTGACTCTTCTTGTTTTCATTTTAACGGAGTCTTGGTTGTTATGACTGGCACAGCAACTAATTGTGTTGTCCTGCAAAGAGAAGATGGAATGGTTGGAGACAACAGTCAACCCATCCACACAGGACTTCATAAACCAGAGACAAGCTTTGCAGAATACTGTGGCACCAGTTCTTCAAAAGACTGCATAGTCCTGCGAGTGAGTCTTCCTCTGTAAGGACTGGGGAGCACTAAGTGGACATTTTTCCTCCTTGACATTATCTTGAGACTATTTATTGTCACCGATTTGTTAAAACAATTTGCATAATACAGAAGCTGTTTACTTGTATTTTACTGTAGCTAGCTGTTGGGCAACTCGTTATTACTAGATTAATGAGTTGTCAAAGTCTGGGTTATTGTCACATTGTGTATCATTCCATAGTATAAGATTTGAAAGTTGATGCCGACACCTCTTCCTGTTCAGAGTTATAAATACTGCAGACAGACAGAGCGGTAGGTTGAAGGAACATGTACTGTACCATATTCTGGTTCGGTGGGTGGGTCTAATGTGTGTATGAAAGAGAGAGGCGAGGGGGTTTGTGTGAGAGAGTTTGTGTGTATGTGTGTGCACATGCGCATGTACATATGGGTGTCATGGATTCGAGTCAAACTTGAGTGTGTGCATGAACAACATTTTGCAAGCTGTGCATGTACGTGTTTGTTCTCACTACATGCACGATGTCAACCATTACTGCATCCCTATACATGCCGCATTGCAAAGTGCATGCACTACATGTGGTGGTCCACTGTCATGGCAGTTAATTGCACCCCAACAAGACAGTGAGAATAGTGGGTTGTAGATTTCAAACTGAATGTAATATCTTCTGAAAAGCCACCTTGGAATGTTACAGTCAAAGTCAGGTTCTAAAGTTTATATGACGCCCAATACATGTATTAAGTTCTCATATGATATTATGTGAATGTCAGCCTATGGTTTTCTGTATGCTTCCTGTAGAAAAATATTCCACTGGAATTAATTCACTGCGTTTCTTTCAAACAAGGACTTGCATGAAACTGCTCTCATCAAACCAATATCTGGGAGGCTGTCCTGGGTAAAACGTTTTTTGGTTATTCTCAGGATTGGACTTTCCAGAATGGTGGCAACCTCAATTTGAGCTCTTTTTCATAAAACCATTCACCGCAAAGGCAGCATTTTACTGAGGGAGAGGTGTGAACCTACCATTTGCCACAGACAGGCAGTGCAGAACTCAAACACAAAGCTTCATGCACATAACATTATTATTTGCCATATAATATTCTTTTCTTTAAGTAAGCAATGCAGCCAGTGACTAAGTTACATCCATCATCATGCTTTGTTCCTCACAGGGTTTTGAAACAAATGCAGTCATAAAAACTCTCCTTCACTGGAAGCATTCCCAACTGTCAGAAAGATTGAACCTCACTGATGATATGTGAAACAAAAGTTTAAATATTTCCATCACTATTCATAACAGAGCATTCTGAATAATTGTCTGATGAACTATTTAATCAATGTGCTCTCTTCGCAAAATATCACTGTGTACAAATATATTCCAAACTGAAAAGGAATCAGCAAACTTAAGTATTTTTTCTTTAGTTTGTGCACAGACTGGAAACAGATCAAGCAGCTGTAGAGTAACCTTTGAAAGAACTGATGCCAAGACCTTCTTTCAAATTATTTATGCTTAGAAAAATGATTTTCTTGAATTTCTATGGTATACAACTTCCTAAAAGTTCAGAGCTGTCAGAATGGACATGGCTATTTACGAAGAATGAGACCCACTGGATAAAATAACTGGTAAACATGGACTTGAGAAAATGGCAAAGTTAGACTGCACACAAAGCTTTAAGACCTGCTAATTGCTAATCTTTGTTTGCTACCTGTAGGCACCACAACCTCATGAAAGTGTTCCAGAACTAAACTCTCATTTCTATGGGATAATTTGTGTCAGCTGATTGGCCAGTTCCAAGACTTCTGGATAAGATTTGGTTTTCTGTTTCCAGTCATCTGGGATGCTTTCCAAGCCAAACTGAAAGATAAAGTTATTTCCCATTAAACTGTTGCTTAGACTGTGAATGGTAAGCACTAATATAGATAAGCAGCTGGCCTGCTAAATGCATGAGCAAAGCCTTTTTTGGGGAGGAAGGGTGGGAAGGACTACTTGAAAGGAGTGTGTACTTCAAGAATGTTCTTTAACTCGTTCTCTTTACCTCATTCACATGAATGTTTTAAGGTGCTGAAAGCATAAGTGATCTAGGAATGCAAGATGAATAACATTAACAGCTTCCTGAAAAACATTGTGACACCAACAAGCATACTTTTTTTTTAACACAAGATAAAACCACTTTTAAATAAAATATTTATTGGTTTTGTTTGTTCATGGCCTTTTAAACTAATAGAAACAGGGATTTTTTTAAAAGGAATTTTTAAGGAGACTATTTCCTCTGCACAAAAATCCAACAAGCATGAAGATGTTTTCAATCATCCTTAAAATCTTGAAAACTTTGAATAAACTGAAAATACTTGATAACTCTGAGATGACTGACCTTGGCAGCCATGCATGCACCAATGAAACCACTGCGTGACGCATTGCAGCCTCCTATCTTTATAGTCCTGCGAATCCCTTCCTTGTAGCTTGTGGAAGTAAGTACGCCATGCAGACCTGATTGGAAGGACTCGGGCAAATCTGCAACAATGACCGTGTCAGTAAGTAAAACTGTAATGTGATACAATTATCAGTAATCACAGGAATGTAAAGCAAATCAAAGAAATTAGAGCAAAGACTACATGCTAAGCATTCATGCCATGTGATCTAACAAACAACGAACGAGGACAGACCGCTTAAATTATCAATATAACAAAGCACTTGAAACGTTCCGAGTACCCATATGCAAACGCATGCGATCAAGGGAGCTTACCGTACCCAAACACGTAGCAAAGAGAGGGTCAAAAGAAAGGGACCAGGCAGATCCTCAAAAAGATCTGCCCTTTCTTTATAAATGACACTAGTCTTCACACAGCTAGCCTCGGTACACAGCGTGTACAGAGGATCCCTAATAAATGTAAGGGCAGATCTTTTTGAGGATCTGCCTGGTCCCTTTCTTTCGGCCTTCTCTTTGCTACGTGTTTGGGTATGGTAGGCTCCCTTGGTCGCATGCATTTGCATATGGGTACTATGAGCATTTCAAGTACTTCATGTTATATTGCTATGTGATTTCTTTTCACATTTTACTGATCACTCTGAAGATAGGTGCATACAACAGTGCAGCGACAGAAGAGACGAAACAACAGTAACAGTGAATAAACTTGCTAGAAGTCCTTTTTTTTAAATAAGGGAGATCATTGACAATATAAATTCATTTAAATGTTTGGGGGAAAAGAAAACTTAAGGTGCAGCTGAAAAAAAGTGTTCTGAATGCCTCCTAAAGTCTTAAAGACTCAGACAATGGAAACACTTTAATATGAGACTGAAACTTTGCATCTTCTTTGGCAGACTCGTAAGCAGCCAAGTAACTAAAGGCCTTACGTCAGCTTTTCACAAAGTTCTTTGTGACTGCAGTATGATGGTCAATGTTCAGGCATTGCTGAACTTTCTGAATAAATCCTGCAACAGACGAGTCCAGCTCCTGAGGATTCTGACGATGGGAACTGTGCAGATTAGACAACACCGTATCCAGACCATTTGCAGCTGGTCCATGAAGAATGAACTGCTCCAGAATTCTGGGAAACATAAAGAAACACAAAGTAACTTGCTGTTAAAAATATGTTTAGATGCTTATTTTACTTTGTACTAACATAACCTAAATATCAAGGAGAGATTTTACCCAATGGAACTATTGGTTTTATCATAATTCTGCTCACACACCACACACCTAACACGTCGATCTCTTACATATAAAGAACAAGATTTTTCTACTGGTAAGAATTAATGGAAGCAGGCAGTTTGGGATCCCACCTGGCAGCAGCAAGACCAATGCTGACAGGTAGATCATTGTTCTGTGTGACCCTCAGTACCTGCTCAACATAACTGAGCATGTTGGGATGACCTGCATAAAGTGCACACACAGGCACCATGCGCACTACACAGTCAATCTGATCGTCAGTTTCTGAGCCTGAAAGAAATATTGTAGCAATGAAGCAAGTCTGCACTATAAGTATAATCATCATCAGTTTCTTTTTCATGATCATTTTTACTCTTCTTCTTCTCCCATTTTTAGCCATTTGGTTTCATGTGATCAGGGCTGAGTTGTGTGAGTTTTCACAACTTGCTCAAATACACCAAAGTAAAATGTTCACCCACTCATCAGCCCCAAACAAAAATCATACAAAGTAGATATAAAAACTCATGTTGACAATCCCTGATGCTTGTGGAGACAAAAGCATGGATCTGAGCAGACACAGTGTGTAAGCGGAAAACCCAAAACTCTCGTCCAGTTGTCTACTGAACCAGTGAAAACAACTTAAAAAAGCAAATTTCCAGTGGGTAACACACAGTGACCCAAAGGCCAAATTGTTTGCTCAAAAAAAGGCTGAAATGACATATTTTGAATGTGTATGTGCCTTTCTTCTTTGTTAAATTCTACCAGCACATGGGGTCTCTGTTCGATGAAGGACTCATTCCATCTTCCATTCATGGGTGATTACTCACCTGGCTCCTCTTTGCCAGCCTCCATGTTGCTTAGGAAATGTTTTATGCTGGCATGCCGCCAAGGCCTGGGGATCGGAAGTGTTGACTTAACATCTGGAAGCAAAATGCAATTCTTTTCACCCCGTATCTATATAGTACAATGTCCTAACCAAGAAGGTCTGTGCAGTGATGCTGACACACAGTCTTCCACTACTTAACTGTGAAGCCAACTGGGCCAGGTTCACAAAAGAAGGACGCACATTTGTCAGGTAATAAGTGGTTTTAGCAAAATTATAATTTGGTGGTGCCAGTACTGATGTCCATGAATGTCACATATGGTAGGAATCTGTGCTTAAAACATGGTTCATTGTCATTTATCCTCAGATGAAATGTCTTCAAGTTAACACATCAACACCACAAATTCTCTACATAAATTAAATAAGTCATGTACATCAATCATGGGAAATTGAATAGCCAAGTGGTTAGAGTGCAGGTCTTCAAACCCAAAGGTGCTGGTTTAATACCTGTGCGCATTTTTTATTGACACCCATCATTTGTATCAGGTTATACTCACTGACTTTGTCTTCTTTCCCAACTGTGTATTTGGCATTCTCTGGGTCCTCGTAAGCTGACTGAGGCCCAAAAAAATTGTAAGTAAGCTTCTTTAGTGCCTCAACATCCAACCCTGAAATTTATTTTTTAAAAAAACTTTCAATGATCCAAAGTTCACATTATTTTCATCATTCTACATATGAGTTATTTAAAAGACATATTCACGTCACCTCAATAGTCGCAAAATAGTCATATCATCCTTCAACGAGTTCAAGAATTGTGGCTGGATTCTATATGTAGCTCTACATTTTTGTTACACACCCTATCATAGCAAAAGAGCCTTGCCTGAAAACATTAGACAATACTCTCTAGGCTTTTTGTTTTGTACCTCTTTTGTCACTGAACTGTAATCTGCAAATCAGCTGAAAAACCACCAAGAAAAGTCAGAGTAAAAAAGTTAAACCTATCTTGTACCTTTGTTCTCAACCAGACACTTAAGAATGACGTATGCTTGGTCTCCGTAGCAAGTGTTGGAACCAGTCGGTATGCGATAGAATGGGTTTTGTGAGGGCTCCCAGAATTCCACTTCCTCTTTTCCACCAATGATGCTCCTCAGCTTTCCTTCATCATACAGCCAATGGAGGGGTTGGGCTGCAGTAGTAAATCAGAGGAAAATTAAAATTCTTTTGTGTGTGCTGGGGTGGGGGGAGTAGGAGTACGAGGTGTGCAATTATGCAAGACTCATACTAGAAGTCCCACCCCCCCCTCCTGTCGCGAGAAAAGCTAGTGGCAATGTATTTTATTCTTATCTTCCTAGCACTAGTTTGGCTAAGTT
>SMGT01011607.1:0-18405 GCA_004794575.1 Lanistes nyassanus
CGACCATGCTCTGCCCGGTGGGAGGGAACCTCTGACCACGACGAAGAGTGCGAGGTAGGACGCACTCTATCTCCGGCTGGGAACGTCGGTTGTGATGACGGGCGGCTGAGCGCCGAGCGGCCGGAAGTTGGGGAGGCGGAGGCGAGGGACGAAGGTCCGAAGAGGTCAGGCAGAGGAATAGGTAGAGACACCACGGCAGCTGATGTCACGGTACGCGGCGGTGACAGTGGAAGGTCCGCGGAGGTAATTGTAACGGCAGGTATCCGACGAACAGAGTCTGGCTTACGGCGGTCTGAGTTGCGGTCCCGGCGGGAGGTTCCATCTGAACCGGAAGCGGGCAGGGACTCACGCGGCATGGTGGGGTAGTTGAGGAAACCAAAGTCCGGTGGACAGCTAAATCAGCTACTCCGTGGCTGGTGACGACGTATTTGTTTACAAAACTAAATAACGTCACAACCTGTAAGCAATAACACAAGGCAGTTGCAAGCAGCGTGAGCATAAGGAAGTAGGACACGCAAGGTGACCCCCAGAGACGTGTACCCCTCTTTAGGCCGCTAGCCGGCACAACAACCAAAGGGCGCAAAAACGCTAAGTTTTTACCAACGTCAACAGTGAGCGTAAGACAAGGCAGACACAGAGGAAAAATAGATATCACTTCCCTCAAGCAACGTCGTAGCTGGCCGCAGAGGTTTGATTGTAGGGATCACTGGCAAAGCCAAACGCTGAAGCAGACGGGCAGGCGGTAAGCGGGAGCTCACAAGGCATGACCGGTCGGCAGCAGCGCTCAAGAGAAAGTCAGCTTAACCTGTCAGTGAGCTGTGCGCACGGGGAGCTCAGCGTGTGCGCATGCGCGGAGGGGTCTTACCAGGGTTGCCTGGGTGGGTTTTTGTTTTTAGGGTGCGATTTGGGGATCACTAAATGAGAATTTAGCACTTTGGGTCATGGTACAGTATTGTGACAAGAAACTAGTTGTCTGGTAACTCAACCACTGTAGTTGCAACGTGTGTGAATGGAATTATGCTTAAGAATTTCCTTTCTACCGAACGTATGCATGTCAGTTGGTTGTGCCCTCTGCTAACGCCTACCTTAAAACACTTAGTGGCTTTGCAGTTGTATATGTTATGTGTTGCAAAATTTTATTAGCAAAAAGTTAGACCATTTAGTTGTGAAAGTGTTTGCGCGATCCACTTTTGTCGGGGTCGCTGCGTTAACCATCGCACGACCGACAAAAGCTCCCGTGCTGATGGTTACAGTTCTGCTGTGTTTCAGGAGGACTGTTTCGCCACTCCACTGTTTCGCCATTTCACCGTTTCGCCACTTCTCTGTTTCGCTTCTTCTGTTCGCTAAATTCCTGCTTTGCTGTTCCACGTTCGCCGGTTCTTCATTCTTCGTTTCCTTCTTCGTCAAGTTCAACGCGTCATCCTTCGTTCACCGTCACCTTCATCAGCATCTCCAACACTGCACAACCGTCAACACCCCATCTGTCATCGCATCAGGAACATCGACCAGTGTCACCAGCCCGAGCACACACGCGGACTGTGCCATCTCACGCGTGAGATAAGTCGTGTATTCTGTGGTGACGCAAACGTGATGACTCTGACATTTGTGGTCGGTGTGAACATTTTTCACAACACTGTTTTAACAAAACATTCACATTAACATTTTCGTTGCCATTCACATCAACCACACATCACCCATTCATTGTGAGTTAATTAAATGTGGGTTTTCTATACACGGTCGACTTTTTTTTTGAAAAAAGAGTGTGTGCATCTGGGGTGTGACAGTCGCTTTTGCAGGCTTCTACCTATTCCACTGTACTTCCGCTGTAAGTGCACAGGCGCACATCCAGGTGCAAAACACGACACATAAAACGTTACAGATCAGATGATGAGCACTCACACTGTGAAAAACAGTACTGTGACACAGGCTGAGTTGGTGAGCTTTTACATAAAATGACAACCCCAACAAAGTACTGGCAGCGCTAGACACAACCGTATGCTGACGTGTGTAACCAAGGGAGCCTACTGTACCCAAACACGTAGCAAAGAGAGAGTCGAAAGTAAGGAACGTGGCAGATCTTCAAAAAAGATCTGCCATCCCTTTCTTTTAAACGACCCTAGTCTTCACACAGCTAGCCCTCGGTGTACCACGTGTGCATACAGCGAATCCCTATTTAATGTCGTCAGCCCGCGCACTAAGCGTGTGCTGACAACTGGGATTCAAGACAACTTTGCTGGGGGTTGTCATTTGATGATTTATAGCGCTCTGTCCTCATTTGTTCTTTGTTGTAGCTTTTACATAGATTAGGACACTTCAATTTAACTCCAAAATATTTCGGATAAAACGTTTGAAGTTTCACACACATCAGAACATGTGCTTTACATATATATATTTAGATCATAGTACAAGACTATACTTGTATAAGACCTGAGTGTAAACCTCAGTGCTAACCAATATTATATTTGGGAAATATTTGAGTAATTTCAACTGTTTTTCTATTTGAATATACACGACTGTTTACACTGAAATTTAAAGCCGAAAACAAACATTTTAAAAACATCTACTCATGATGTCATGTTAAAAGAAGTGTTGGCAGATCCATCAGGACATAATATTTTTTCAATGTAATTAAAATCTTTGATAAAAACAAGATAATTATAGCTGTATGTTTACAGCCATGCAGCTGGAGAACTGATGAAACTCAATATTGATGGTGGCTAGGACATCATGGCATAGCATTACTTAGTCATAATCAATGAATGAAATTCCGTGCTGTGATAGTGTAGGATATCTGGCAAACTTCTGGGCCTTCACACTCTCTTACAGACTTATATAAGGGAAGAGCAGGCTTCTAAGAGGATCCTGCCAGGCAGCAGCAGAAATTAGATTCCAGATCATAAGATCATCAGCATGAAATTGCTCACAACAAAGCTTAATCTGTATAGAAGTTAGTTACAGTTGCTATCAAAAGAAAGTACAAACTGATCACTCATGTCGCTTTGGAGACAGTTTTACAATGACTGAAAATGTTAGTAAAACAAGGGGTTCACCAGCAATGGATGTCACTGGTGTTTTCATATAGCGGAATCATTTTCTGTCGAGTTTCTTCCCTTACACCACATAATACATGACTTCTTCTAAACTGTCGTCTCAAAACCACATAATCTTGTTTAGGAGTTACCAAGACAATTGCAAGCGTCATTTTGCTGCATTCACTTGGATACCATTTTCAACCCAGCCTTTTACACAGAATTCACACTGGATGGATTTCAGGTAGGAATCATTTTATTTTTGTTAATTTTTCTTTCAGCTTGCATTGAAATTATGTTTTTGTTGCTCTTTTTTTTCTACATTTTTTTTTTTAAGATACATAGAGACCATGTGAAGTCATGGCCTTCTTACGTGATGAAACAGTGTAGGCGTGTAAAGTGCATACAGTGATTCAATCTAAAACTCAATGGTAAATACTACTTGACAATTATTTTGTTGTTAAAAAATTGATCGCTCGAAATATGTAAAGTAGATTTCTGTGCTTGCAAGCAGGATTCATTTCAATTGTGCCAAAATCTATATGATATACTGATATAGTACATGGAGATTACAATGGCATCAATAGATGAAAAAACTCCGATGGGACTGTGTTAAGCCGAACCCATGTGAAAAACCATTGGCTAGCAAGGTTTGCTGGGAATTCATGGATGTGTTTGGGAGTTAACCGATGACCTCTAACCACCATTAATTTAACAGTGGTGTCCACTGGTGTAAACATGGCGCCATTAGTTTTGTGGTTGAGAAGAAAGAGGCAGTGGATTCCACAAGATGGCAATGTATTAAAAAGCTCACTGACCTTGGCTCCTAGTTTAACCGTCTCAGGAAGTACACAAATATTGGATAAACTATCATTTTAATTGGATTACTTTATATATATATTAATAAAAAAGTATAATAAAATTAATAAATAACATAATTAGATAAATTATAATTAAAATAATATTATCATGAAAGGTCAAGTGCTTACAAAATAAAGTTGCTTTCCTCGCTTTTTTTGTGTTGCCCTGTTGCTCACAGTTTTTCAAGTGGGAAGTAAACAGTGTGGCTAAGAATGCCTGCGTAGTGATGGGTTATCCTGAAGGATCCAAACATAACTGCTGGTCAAGTTTAGTGTCAGTTAAATAACCACTGGTTATGAATGCAAGGCCTGAATGTATACATTTCTTTGACTTATGACTGTTCCAGCAGAAGAAACAAATGTTAAAAGGGGGTTCTCTTAGCATAGCATAAAGTTCTAAGCTGCTAGCGATCAGGACATTCACCAGCGGAACAACTGCTAGTGACTATAGATACTGCAAGGATGGCTGTATGTGCTGATTTACATGTGGCAATGCTGATTTACACGTGCCACCAATAGGCACAGACTGCATGTCAGTACAATAGGCAGTTACGAAAATTGTCACTTGTTCAGTCAGGCAACTAGACGAAACTTTTACTTGCCCAACAAAGGGTTTTGGTTGCCAGAGTGATTGGACAATCGCTTGTGTTAAGCCATGACAAATGTCCCATGGCATCAAAAAAAGATCCTGATGTATTGTCAAAAATAAAGTCTATACTGTGAAACCTGATTACTTCAAATAACACCCATAACAAAACCCACTTCTGCAGCCTGAAGTGCATTTCACATGACTCAAAATCTAATTTGATAACACCAAGGAAGCTCTTTGGACCTTCTTTGCTTGCTGAAAGGAGACAATACATTCATTTTCACCTTCATTTCCATGAATCATCCAAAATGCCAGGACCATTTACACTGCAAAAAATCAAGGTTACTTTTATGATTGGCTGACAGCATGCCATTTTATGTAAGCATGGAGCAGAAATACAATGCGTACCTAAATGCAAATTCACTGAGCTAAATTTTAAAACATTATTGTCAATTTATTAAGCATAGTTCATACAGAACAAGGTTCTCTAAACTTTCAGAGTGAAAAAGCATCTTTCCCTGTAACGTACAAGAATCTTCAAAGTTTACTGTCATGATATTTGTTTGAAAATATGTGTTCTATCACCTAGAAGAAAAAACACTTCATGATGTCAGCTGACATGCTGTAGGCTGGGAATATGTTCAGGATTTTCTAAAAATAAAAAAAAGCATTTATTGATGCTTTCCATTTTACATCACTTTATCTCAGTTGAACACTTAAAAATACAGCAGTACCTGCTAATAGTGCACACCTATGAACACCTAAAGCTGCCCACTATTTCCAGGTCTCCATTATTTACAGGGACATTTAAGAGATTCACTCACATGCAACCATATACATGTACACAAATCACTCTAAAGGAGTCTGGAAACCATTACAGTACATGGGCACTTGCTGATGTCGGGTTTATAAGAACTCCCCTTCCCCCCCCCCCCCCAGTGTGAGGTGCTTGCACACCAAATTCCAATAACAGGTGCTAACTGATTCGAAGATACCATTTCATCCTCATGCAATGCTTAGTCTAATCTCTCATGCACAAGATTTGGCAGAAAATTTGTACCACACACAAGAATTGAAGTCAAATGTGCATCTGATTGAGGGATGTCCACTACAGACAGGTACAAAATACAATTAGGCATATAAAGGGTGTTCACTGTCCACATCAGGCAGGTGTCCATGCCAAGCCAAACTGTCCATGACTTTGAGGTGTCGATCATTTGAAGGCTCTGCTATTTGCAGGGACTGCTGTACATCATGTGCTCATAGATTGCATAGTTGTTTCCTTCTTTTAAATTTTCATTATAGAGTGTCATTTCTGAGTTCAAGATTTCAAGATAAAAGTTAACTTTCAATATATAAACAATAACCACATTCCCCAAGTTTTAATAGCTCTTTATTATCAGTTACGGTCTATAGTGTTCTCAGTTATCTGATCTGAGCTTTTGTCTTTTTTCTTGTGGTTCATCCTCATCTTCCTCCTCGTCATCTTCATCATCATCATACTCATGAGACTGTGGAGAGGAAGAACCATGGCATCTGCTAGAACTGTCTCCTTCTAAGGACACCGCAGCAGCTGGCACTGTTGCACCAGTTATTTCATGGTTTGGGGAGACTGGTTCAGTCTTAACTACTCCTCCCTGTGCCACTCCTTTAGCAGTCTGTGGAGCTACAGATACGATAGGCATGCCTCCAGTAGTAGTGGCGAATGACAATGAACCACTGAAACAAAGCAAGGCACCACATCAAAACTTATCCATATATTTACTCAAATCCACATTGTCCACCTACTACAGAAACTGAGAAGAACACTTAAGGAACCAATGGCAGGACAAACTGAAGATTATGAACACACCATACAACTGCAAATTTAACATCACTGTGGTGCTGAGGGATCTCTCCCCAGAAGCTTTTTTATTTATAAGTACCATAAACATAAAGGGAGAATTTATAACTTTCATACAGAACCCAATCATTACTGAGACGTGCACATGCAGATAAGTATTTGTGTGCGAAGGGCTACCTAAATGATGTTATTTCTCAAATCTTGCAGGTTCCCAAAAAAGGCAGGGCAAGTTGCCAGTGACTAAGTTCCTTAGCCTCAGAATTTCTTACTTCCAACACAGCAAGCAAACTGGTGTTGGCCAATTTATGATTGCTGTTGGAATGGCTTTAACAGATACGTTGCTGATGTCATTTGTCAACACCATCTACATCATATTTTCTTGTATTGGGGCCATACTGGTGACAGATCATAAGGAGAGGTAACAACTACAGGCATCGGTAGTAGCAAGAAATTTAAACTACAAATGGGAAACTTTGATGTCCCTTTAAGAATTTGAAATTATTGCATATGGTGTCTAAATTAACAGCTTCTATAACATTTATACTCTTAATAAGATATTTAGTAAATCATTTGTGAAAATGTATATTTACATGCATGCAAAATGTAAAATATAGCTCAGCATAGGTTTAAGAAAACTGGTCTTACAAGCTGTAGTATGATAATGCATGCTCCTCAGTATCTCTGTAGTTGCCAACTGACATTAGCCACAATGTAAGTTTATAAATACAAATTTCTTGTTCTAAATTTGTGTTTCTTTAGCAATACTTACCATGAGCCAAAGTGCTATATTCTCAATTAGCGATCCCAAAACGCACCTTCCCCCAAAAAAATACCCACCAAGGCAACCCTGGAAAGGCCCCTCCATGCAAGCGCACACAACATGCCACACGTGCGCACAGCTCGCTGACCAGGTCACCCTGACTTTCTCAAGTCAGAGAACGAACCAACCAGCAGGGAGGAGGGTAGGCCTATGATGGGTCATGGTAAGTATTGCTAAAGAAACACAAATTTAGAACAAGAAATTAGTATTTTCTTGTCACAATACTGTACCATGACCCAAAGTGCTGACTAGCACAAAAAGGAGGTGGGTGACAAAAAACTTACCACCTTCCACCCTTCCCTCCCCTTTCATATCCAGCTGGCGATTGGCTGCCCCTCTTTGGCCCCTCTTGCTCCCTGTCCCTTGGTCATTTTACTGCAATTCAGCCTGCGCATCACACGTCAATTGCAGCTAAGTCTTTTCGTTTTCCTTTTTTTTCCGTTTTTGTGTCATCGTGAGGAAGGGGTAATGCCCTGAAACATGTATATTGTCTTTGTCTTTCTCCTGTTCTAGCTTGGTTCAGCTCCCTTGTTTTTAAACTGGATTTCCAAGCGGCGGTCACTTGTTACTTTTTACCAGGGTTGAGGAGGAGGCTGAACACAAAGGAAGAGGCCTCGCATAGCAAGTGCAATGCCTAAGCCGCCATCCTCACAGCGACAGGAGAGGGCCCACCAGAATGGAATGGGTCGTCACTGCGCCAGAAGAACTGCCACAGTCCAACCCCCAAGGAGGACAGCCTGGAGGCAAGAGGGGCATCTGGTGCCCACACCTCCGGTGCAGAAGCAGTGGACCAGGGCAGTGAGGATCCACCCCTGTTTCCGGTTTCACAGCTAGCCGGAGAACAAGCAAGCCAGAGGCAAGGGGTGGAAGACAAGCACCGTCAGGAAAGACATGCGGCCTGCGAGGGCCAAGAGTATAGCCTGGACATGCAGCCGAAGGACCAAGAGAAGGTGCAGCTGGTGCACCAACCAGGTAAAGGAGTCAGCACCATGCCCAGGACCGCGAAGATGTCAGGGACTCCTACCAGCCAGCCATGCGGACGTCCAGTCCCCAACATGACTGGTGCCAACCTGGAGGAGGAACCAGAAGAGGGGAGAGCAATGACCTTGCCACTGGAAGATGTATGTATGTATGTATGTGTGTATTGGGGCTTCACACTGTGTCAGCAATTAGGGCTATATCATGGCGGTACACAAGAGGTAAAACAGCGGTAAGGAAAAGGAGGGTAAGGGAGAGAGGACGGAGAATGGATTACTCAGTAAAACCAAAAGGAGGAAAAAATGGCACAGAAGTAAGCTTAAATGTGGAAATAAAAGCCGATGGCACGTAAAAAGGTGAGTATGGCAGAAGGAGGAATTGACCGAAAAAGGGCAGGGAATGAAGGGGCAGAAAAATGACGCAGACGGATACGGCTAAAATGTGAGCAAGAAAATCAAATGTGTGGGACAGTGAGGGGTGTTGCACAATGGGTACAGGTGGGCGGAGGGTCAGAATGGAGCAGGAAGGAGTGGGTGAGGTGGGTATGACTCCAACGGAGGCGCGTCAGGACAACATCATCTCGCCCCACAGGTTCTGCATAGTAAATAGAGTCAGAGAGGGAAGGAAGAATAGAGTGAAGTTTGTTGGAAGACAGTGTGTCCCAGTGAGCTTGCCAAAGAGAGTGGATGTAGGAGGAAATAAAAGGGTGGAGGTCCACAGACGGCATTGGAGAGAGAGAGAGTGATGGGGCCTTGAAGAGCCCGCTTAGCAGCCCGGTCAACATGCATGTTGCCCGGAATGCCAGCATGGCCGGGGACCCAGACAAAGATGACATCGACATTTCAAGAGCAGAGGGGAGAAGGACTAATATGAATGTGGACCAGGAAAGGATGGTTAAGGCGGTGAGAGGCAAGCGCACGGAGGGCAGAAAGAGAGTCGGACAGGATCAGAAAACTTTTCTCAACAGAGTGGCGAGCATGCAAAAGGGCCAGAAGAATGGCAGAAAGTTCAGCAGAAGACAGAACTGTGATCAGCGAGGCGGGCAGTGAGAGTATGAGGGGAGCAAGAGGGGATGGCCGCAACCACAACTCGACCAGCGGAAGGGAGTTTAGAGCTGTCCGTGAAGATGCGGCAGAAACCAGGATAGTCAGAGAAGAGTTCGTGGAAGTGGTGAAGATAAAGGAGAGCAGAGGTGGAAGACTTGGAGAAGGCGGCAAGGTCAAGACGGAGGTCGAGAGGTGGCAGGGTCCAGGGAGGGTCTGGAACAGAGGGAGGAGAGCAACATGGACAAGAGGGAGAGCAGAGGAAGACGGGTGAGAAAGAAGGCAGAGAGAAAGAGGTCTGGGCTCCTTTGGACGAAGATCGTACAAAGGAGCACGCTCAGGTTGAAAGATGGAATAAGCAGGGTTATCACGACGTGCCTTCAGTTTGGTTTGCCACTGGAAGAAAGCGTGAAGATGATTCCACATGAGGCAGAGGCCAGGAACCACTGAGAGGGTCACCAAGCCACCAAAGGATGCATGGAAGTGAATCCCCAAATGTGCGACTGAGTACCACACCAAGGCCACAAGGGGAGACCCCAGGCATCCGTGAGAGGCCTGGAACAGAGCCCCAAATGGAAGACAGAAGTCCACCAAAATGAGTGCCACCACATCCGTAAAGAATCATGCAAACAGCAAGTCTGTGAGCAACCATCATGGTAAGAGATGAGCACAGCAGGGGTCATGGCTCAAACTGGAGGGGGACCATCACGAAGGAGGCCAGCCGCTGGAAGGGGCCGCCACCAGAAGTGCCCCTCGACGAGAGCTGAGGTAGCCAGAAGAGTGGTAGTGAGCCAGGGTGGAGGGAAGAGACCACCCCCATGGCAGAACTGCAAGTGGCCACCAGAGCCAAGTCCCGAACTTCCAGGTCATGGCTGTCAGGAGACAGATGGACAGAAGTCAACACGCCAGAGGTGGGTAGGCCGAAGCCAACTGCAAAAGGAGCTCCACCACCAAGAGGGGAGCTCAGAGCCGAGCCGCAGAAGAGTTGGTGGGGAGGGGCTGAGCGAGACCAAGGCTACCACAACTACCACTGGATCTGGGGAGGATGAGGGATCACAGACCTTGGCCAGCCAGTCGAGAGTGTGCAAGTCAGAAGGCAAGCAGAAACTCAACCAGGGCTTCCGACGGACAGAAGCAAGCTTCCATACACCCTGAAGGGGAGGCCCAACAAGGCACAGGAAGAGGGCTGCCCCCAGTGAGTTGGCATACAGAGGGTGGGCCTCCAAAGGGAAACCAGGCCAGTGACCCAGCACCGAGACAAATGCACGTGTTGCAGAACAGGAGAGGCCAGAGTGAAAATGCAAGTCCAGGTGAAAGGCCGTGCAATCAGATGGACAGAACCAAAGAGGGAAAAGTCCATCCACCCAGATGTCCTGCACAACAAAATGCCAGCTCCCAGAAGCCACCAAAAAAAGGATCCCAGGCAGAAGCTTGTGTAAGCAAAACCAGGGCATCTAGGCAGCCTGGAAGGGGGAGATGGGACAGCTGGGAGGGCCTGCTGTAAGCAAGTGGAGCACAGCTGTAGTGGGAACTAGGAGGACCCACGGGGGCAGAAGGGGGGAGAGGAAGTTAAGACTTCTGGCAGGTGGTGGAAAACAGCAGTGGGCCGCAGTAGAAATCATGCCATGCCGCACAGCATGCCGACCTCATAACCAGGACACTTGCTGTGAACACGGCCAAAGAGCCAGGAGGAAGGAAGAGCAGGAGGGCGCAACTTCCGGTCAGCACCACCGGGTATTAACCCATGAAAGGTGGCCTCCAGCAGAAGGCCACACTTGCCACCCAGGAGCGGAAGAGAGGAAGGTCTCTCATCCACTGGCCTGGATGGAAAAAGTCCAAGCAATCTCTCCTCCCCCACCCCCCACTCGACTGGTGCCACCACAGGGGAGGAACCGGAAAAGTGAAGTGCAAAGTGAAGGCGGGTTCCAGCAGTGGAAGAGGGTGAAAGCAAACTCGATCGAAATGCACTGTGTCAGAGAAGCCAGGCTTGTGGGCACAGGTGAAACCTGAAGAGGAAGTCGGCAGGATCAACACCAGGAAGTTCAGGAAACTTCTGGTCGGATCCCCTTGTCACTCAACCAATGCCACCATTGGGGCGGAAAACAGAAGAGGAGAGCGCGAAGCCCTCGCCACCAAAAGGAAGCGCAAGGAACGTTCCACCAGTGGTCAGTGAAGAGGGTGACTGCCATGCTGACCAGATCGCACTGTGGCAGAGGAGGCAGGCTCATGGGCACAGACGAAACCAGAAACAAGGTGGGGAGGGGGGGGTGAGGTCCAAGGAACAATACCAGGAAGCTTTCTAAGAAGCACTTAGGTGGTATCCTGGCCAGAAGAGTGGAGTGTAATCCCCTCGCCACCGGATGGAAGTACGAGGCGCACTCCACCAGTGGCAAGTGAAGAGGGTGATTGCAACCCCAACTGGAATGCACTGTGTCAGAGGGGAGGAGGGGTCGGTGGAAGCAACACCCAGAAGTTAGAGTAAGCCAGGCTCATGGGCACAGGCGGAAACAGAAAGGAAGGGGTGGCGGAAGCAACACCAGGAAGCTAGGGAACTTCCTTTGGGAATCTAACCCCACTCGACCAGCGCCACCACAGGGGTGGAACTGGAAGAGTGGAGTGCAATGCCCTCACCACCCGAAGGAAGCGCATGGTGCATTCCACCAGTGACAAGTAAAAAGGGTGATTGCAACCCAGACTGGAATGGACTGTTTCAGAGGAGCCAGGCTCGTGGCACAGGCAGAACTGGAAACAGGGAGGAGGGGGCCAGTGGAAGCAACACCTAGAAGCTAGAGTAACTTCCGGCGGGACCCACTCAACAGGGGTGGAACCAGAAGACTGGAGTGCGTTGCCCTCACCACCAAAAGAAGTGCAAGGAGCATTCCACCAGTAGCAAGTGAAGAGGGTGATCGCAACCCCAAACATAATGCACTATCAGAGGAGCGAGGCTCTTGGGACAGGCGGTACCAGAAACGGGGAAGGGGATGAGGGGAAGCAACACCAGGAAGCTAGGAAACCTCCAGTGCCCCCCCTCCACTGGCACCACCACAGAGGCAGAACCAGAAGAGTGGAGTGCGGTGTCCTCTCCACCGGAAGGAAGCATGAGGTGCATTCCACCAGTGGGAAGTGAAGAGGGAAATTGCAACCCCAAATGGAATGCCAGAGGAGCCAGGCTCATGGGCACAGGTGGAACCGGAAAAGGGGAGTGGGGGCCAGCGTAAGCAACCCCAAGGAAGCTACGTTAACTGCTGGTGGGACCAGTCCCTCCCCAGCAGGCCCCACTAGAGTAGCCACCGTGCTACTCTTGCCACCATGGCAGGTGGACACCAGCACCGGAGAAGCCAAAAGAGTGCCCAAAAGTCGGTGAAACTGATGCTAAAGACCCTGGGCCAAAGAGGCCAGGAAGCGGAACCGGCATCGAGATGACGGCAGTGGTAGGCACAGTGCACAGCAGTGAGGCACGGTGGTGCATGGTGTGCCCATGTCATGTGTGGAGGGGCCTTACCAGGCTTGCCTTGGTGGGTATATTTTTTGGGGAAGGTGCGTTTAGGGATCGCTAATTGAGAATATAGCACTTTGGGTCATGGTACAGTATTGTGACAAGAAATACTTGTTTTATTGCCTACAAATAATACTGCCTAATATTTTCAGTTCTTGGGATTTCTGTTTTCTTGCTCACATGGTTTTTGCAAAATCTTTTAAACATACAACTGGAACTGGAGATCAAAGCATATAGTAAAAAGGTTTCTTTGTGCAATCAGCAATCAGACAGAATTTGCACAAGTGAGGATTCAGGGCTTAGAATTACAAGACACTGGTTTGTCAACACTGACTAATCAACAATATACACATCACTCCTGGTCATACCAATGAATGCCGTGAGAACATTAGTCACACTTGTGACACTGTGATTTATAGTTAACACATAACTAACACTACCAGGTATGGGAATTGGATCACCTACAAAAATCTGAAATCTGGCAGAAATGACAGGAACAGTCTGAATCAGTCTCTGTACAGCAACAAGTGTGCATGGAAAAGTTACAACAAGCACAAATGGAACTGCACACAGCAAAACAGGAAGAGAGAATGCAACATTTAGGCGATGGCAGAAGAAAAGCATTTTCTTCAGACATATAAAATCACCTACAAAAGAAAAGTGGCTTTGATGACCCAGCACTGTCCTGCTTCCAGCCTGTGATTGAGTGCAACATCTTTGACCTCATCATAAAAATCTCATACAACATCCTGTTACCTTGACCCTATCCCAACATCTCTTACTAAGCAGTGTCTGCACAGTCTTGTACCCTTGATCACCAAAATTGTGAAACACTCTTGCTACGGCACTGTACCTCATCTGTACGTTGTGACGCAACTACTTAAGAAGCCCGGTCTTGACCCTAATGAGTTGGGTAACTATCTGACACTTTCCATGCAACCACATATCAGTTCTGTATGTCAGGCAACTTTTCTTGAGCTCCAGAGGATTTCTTGCATCTGACTCTATCCGCTAAAGCTGCTGCTAGACTCATATCCTCCACTGTTACTTCTCGCCTGGACTACTGTAACTCTGTGCTTGTAGGTCTCCCTGCTGAACAGATCAGTCGAGTTCAGCAGGTTCAAAACCATGCTGCAAGAACTTCACTGGCTTCCAGTAAAGTTCTGCATATATCCCACCATATCTGTTGTCTGTTCTTTCCACCTACTGCCCTGCTAGACAACTCAGGTCCTCCACCGAAAAACTCCTTACACTACCAAAACCAATCTGAAAGCGTTCAGTCAGCGCTCTCTCACTTTTGCTGCCCCTAATGTCTGGAACTTACTGCCTGCTAAACTGCATGATGCTCCTTCTCTTGCTTCATTCAAAACCCATTCAAAACTCCAAAATGTTCTGGCTCAAGCCCCCACCCCCTTACTTTCCACATGCACAACTCAATGAAAAGTTGGCAGTGATAAAATACTACACTATTCTACAGTTGCTCCACTGCACAGTTACCAACACATACAAAATATAGAACCACTCACACTCTCATGCACTCATCACAGCAATGTACTGCACGTATCTACACACACACTATTTACAGGATAATAAAACTATGATACCGATAGTTCACATCAGTGAAACGAGGGAAGCCATACCTTTTACTGAAAACATTGTCCGTCCTCCGTACAACAGGGGAAAATGCGACTAAAAAATGACATCACACAAACATCTTAGTTTCAGTACAACTGACTGATGGTCACATTTGGCTAAAATTATTCTCACTATACCTAACTGGTCCTGACTGGACGAACTGACTAACCAACAGTTATAGTATGTATTTTTTGAAAGTTATTGAACGAGTTTACAACTGACTTCACAGCTATTTCCTCACGACTATCTTTGAGTTATGATTGTGTCAGCTAATTCTCCAAACAGCTAATCTGCACGGTACGTACACTCACTTATTCACGATACTGGACAGGACTACCACAGACACCACATCTCTCAGCTCCACATCCCACCAACAGTCCAATGAGATTTCCAAGTTCCTCTCTGACTTAACAAGTCGCCCCTGTGTTGCTCCACAGTTGCCTTCTAACGAGTCGTTGGCAGCAACTTGCGCTCTGTGACCACATTGCGCATAACTGTCATACTCGGCTACAGTAACTACCATAAGAGGCTGGATGTACTCGGCAATTCACAATTAGCAATCAGCTGCCTTTATACTCCCATGCGCGTGCTTGCCAGGAGGTCGCAAATAGGCTGTCCACCCATTTGGGGTGGTGAGTACAGCCGGAAGGGTGGTTTACCCCTACCTCCCACCCAGCGAGCTGTTCAGGGTGATGGTATCAACTGGTAAAGGGGGGGGGGCCGCAGGTTACCTTCGCCTCTCGCCCGGCCACATCACTCACTCCTCTGCACCTTGACCGCCCAGAAGACAGCAAAATCGCACTTACTCCTGGTTGGCTGGAGCAAAGAGGCGCAAAAATCATAATAAAAGGCAAAGTGTCCAGTATTGTAGATTTTATTTTGAAACATTGCAAGGTGCAGTCAGTTGACTTCTCATAGGCACAGTTACCATTCTCAATAATCCAGCTTAAAACGCTGAAGAAGATTCAAGCTTGCAGCACACAGAGACTGTGATTCCAGCATTTAGTAGATTTACAGAGTTTGTAAATTTTTGGATTTATATGCACCCCCTAGGGTATCCTGGAGGGACAACTTTTGAACTCCCTCCCATGTTGTCTTGGAATAAAAGAGCGAAAACATAGTGCCTAAATACCGATGCACAAGCATTCACATCTCTTATCAATCCATCATGCCTATTAGTAGCCTTGGAACAACTACAATTACAGTTTTCCATATGTCTCAGTTTAATTTTGTAATTATATAAAATGCAGTAGCATATGCCTGATGCAGGGTCAAAATAAGATTTTGCTACACGACCCCTCTCAAAAAAAAGTTTAAAGTCTCATTCTAGTTGCTTTGTAGCACTTTCAGGACAGAACAGTTTCAGATCAAAAAGGCTGAAACTCCAAATGAGCTCTCTCATGACATGTACATACATCCCCCACCACCAATACTCATAAAAGCCTTCTCTTCAAATGTATTTAACAATTAAACAGATGTAAATTTCAAATTGATGTAATATATATCCTTAAAATCTGTTGTGACCTAGCAGTTTCACTGCAGACTAGAGCTCAAATGAGATCTGACAGAAACAGTGGCTTTCCCAATGTTTGGAGGATGGACATTTGGGGATGGGAAAGTGGAATCACAAATCAGAAGTTGGAATTTCACCCTAAGCCAGAAGATTCCATGTTTTCACGTCATTGGTCTGTATGGCCAGAAGTAGTGATATGTCTATTCTTGATTGGTCCATGTGACAAACCAGCATCGTGTAATTCTAACCCTTGAATCCTCACTTGTGAAAAATCTGTCTGGTCAGATGCACAGAGGAACCTTTTTACTATACACTTTGATCTCCAGTTCCAACTGTATGTTTAAAAGATTTTGATCAGGCAATTATGACCAGCAGACCCTGAGAGAAGCTGGGTGTTTTTAAGTCAGTTTAACTCACACTGGCATGCATGGTAGAAACTGTTTTGTGGTAAGAATGAGTTGAATGCATGAGTTATATCCACATTACATCAGCAGACAAATAAGCGGCCATTCTTTATTCACCAAGTCAAGAGACTTGATGTGCTGGAGAACTGAATCATGTGAATTCATTGCTTCTTCAATCACACCCTTATTCAAGCATCATTTAATTCATTCAAGCTTCTTTCAATCTTCATTAAAAATTCATTCACAACTTTCTTCAGACCTTCCAGAATCTACACCTTCAAGCCTCCAGTTCCAGAAGCTTCCAAGAATCCAGATCTCCAAAATCCATTACGCTTCTGGAGGAGATTTTATCCAGGAACACTCCAATTTTATTCAACTGTGAAAACAGTGCCTGTGACTGTGAAAAGTGAGTACTTCTACCCTTTGGATTTACTGTAGGAGCAACAAGCCATATCCTTCATCTGTGCACCTGTCACTGAACATTAGACCGATAAACCAGTTTTGGATTATTGTGATAAACTTGTGTGCGCTGGTGTAGATTTGTAACAGGACTTGAAGGAGTCTGTGCGTGTGTGGATTTTGAATGTATTCATTTGTGTAGTCCTTGTCTACAAAAATTGTAAGTAGAAATCCAATCCTTTATTTCTTTGAGGAGTAACCAGTCACATATTTAGTAAATATTAAAAGTTTCCTTTATCACAACTTTGACTGGTTGTTGTCACTTTTGCATATGTGAGGAGTGGGTCTATGGGGTCAGGATCCTTGTTTCTGCTTGTAAAACACTCCTCTAGGTCTTATCTTTTCAACATCCTTGGTAGGCCCTTAATGACTAGAGAAAATAACACAATATATATGTATATATAAAAAGTTACAAAGGTCCACCACAAGATGCAGCAGCAGATGAGACACATCTTGCTATTTGTTGACAACTGTGCTGCACACTGCAGCTCCTGGTTCTCAATATCACTTGCAGGTTTGCAGCCCTGTAATATAGGCATAATCAAAACAACAAAATCCCTGTACCACAAGTGTCTGGAGCTGCATGTGCTGGCACAGGTGGATGAAGATAGCACAAGCATCTGAGCTGGTCAAATATGTGACACTATTTCACACTTGACCTTAACTGGGGTGGGGGGGGGGGTACACACTTACAAAATGCTTTAGTGCCTGTGGCTTATTGATTCAGATGGCAGTCAGCCTTTGTCTGACGATAATGACATAGAACCAACATAACCAAGCTACAGTGCTCTCCCAAGGAATGATTATTTTATCATGGACAGTGATGTTTTCATTGCAGCTGATGAAGAGCTTCCTACTCCAGCTCCAGCCCCAGTATCAGAAGATGGAGAAATTATCGGATTGTGAGTGTCTGCAAAGAAGGCTCTGCTTCAGGTCAGGAATCAGTCCTTTGCTGATGATACTCAGCTCTGTACTACCTGTCAACCTTCTGCATTTCAGATGCATTAGATCCTTATGGCACATAATAGATTAAAACTTAATGTTGACAAAATCAAGGCTGTTCTGTTCAAGTCATGCCTTCTCCTCTATTACACAAAACCATCTTTGTGTCAGAATGAATGACATTACATTCTCCCCATCCGCTCGCAACTTAGGCTACATCATATCAGATACTATGTTTCTAGATGATCATGTCAATCAGATTTGCTGTTATGAATCTCTCTGGCAGATCAGTGTCATCAAACCTTATTTTAAAGCTGACGCCTGGACTGGTGTGCCCTAGTTCTGTCCAGACTTGAATATGTGAACTATTGGCTGCTGCTTCTCAGTATATATCTGATAAGCTGCAGAGGGTACAGAACTCTGCCATTAGACTTGTCTTCAGGGCAAGGACTACTATAAGGAAGGACGTGCACCGCTAATTTTCAGGCTTCGCTAGCGAAGGCCAGTTTCTGAGCCAGCGATACCGGCTGGCTCAGTGCCAAGCAGTCTATCTTTAGCACCATGTCACGTTGTCTCGGCGCAGTGATATAGAGTAAAATAATTTAATGCAATTTCATTACTTGCTACAAATATAGTTTATTTTAACAATTATTTATGTCATATTTAGTTTATTCAATAACAAATAAGGATGTGATATCCAATAAAAAATTTTTATTTTGATCCATAATAAGTGAACTATTTTTGAAGGCGTAAGTTTAGAACCGGAAGAAGGTACAGTTCCCTTGCGTGTTCGA
>SMGT01011607.1:21820-111719 GCA_004794575.1 Lanistes nyassanus
GAGGAGTTCGTGGAAGTGGTGAAGATAAAGGAGATCAGAGGTGGAAGACTTGGAGAAGGCAGCAAGGTCGAGACGAAGGTCGAGAGGCAGCAGGGTCCAGGGAGGATCTGGAAGGGAGGGGAGGGGGGCAACATGGGCAAGAGAGAGAGAGCAGAGGCAGACAGGTGAGAAAGAAGGCGAAGGGAAAGAGGTTTAGGCTCCTTTGGACGAAGATCATACAAAGGAGCACGCTCAGGTTGAAAGACGGTGGAATAAGCAGGGTTATCCCAACGCACCTTCAGCTTGGTGGCATACCGGAGCATGAGACTGAGGCGGCGCAGAGAGAGAGGGGGGGGGCTCACCAGCCTCAGCATACAGGCTGTCCACCGGGGTGGTACGAAAAGCCCCCAGACAAATCCGAAGGCCGTGGTGGTGGACGGTGTCGAGGAGTTGGACGAGCGGAACCATAATAAATGCAGCCATAATCAAGTTTCGAACGAATCAAGGAGCGATATAAACGTAAAAGGGTGGTCCAATCCGCACCCCACTGGGTGTGTCCAACGACACGTAAGACATCCAGCGCCTTCAGGCACGACGCACAAAGGGACCGGATGTGGGGTAAAAAGGAAAGTTTGTGGTCAAAAATGACCCCTAAAAATTTGACCTCGGGGACCACCCGGGGCACTGAACCATCAATACGAATGGTGGGCTCCGGAAAGTGGCCACGGAGTTTACAAAAATGCATGCAGACAGACTTGGCAGTGGAAAAGGTAAAACCGTTGGAGGAAACCCAATGTTGAACACTGTTTACGCAGAGCTGCAGCTGACGCTCCAGGCAGGGAAGATACCTACCACGGACACACAAAGCAAAGTCATCAACATATAAAGAGACGCCAGCTGCAGAAGGAACTGATTTTAAAATGCCATCGATCTTGATGCCAAAAAGGGTAGGGGACAGAATGCTGCCTTGGGGAACACCCATGTCCTGAGGGTAAAAATCAGACAAACTAGAACCAATGCGAACTAAAAATTGGCGATGAGCTAAAAAATGCTGAATAAAAATGGGCAGACGGCCGCGAAAACCAACGCGGTGAAGGTCGATCAGGATGCCATGCTTCCAGGTCGTGTCGAAGGCCTTCTCCAGATCAAAGAAGACTCCCAACACGTGTTCTTTTCTGACGAAGGCATCCCGGATAAAAGCTTTTAAACGAATGAGGTGGTCTACGGTACTCCGGCCCCGCCGAAAACCACACTGCAGCGAGGAGAGCAAACCCTCGGACTCAAGGGTCCAGACCAGGCGAGCATTGACCATGCGCTCCATAGTTTTACACAGACAGCTAGTGAGAGAGATAGGACGATAGTTGTTGGGGTCAGAGTGATCCCGACCAGGTTTGGGAGTGGGGAACACGAGGGCCTCTCTCCACATTGAGGGAAAGTCCCCGGATGTCCAAACATAATTAAAGATGTGGAGGAGAAGGGAAAGAGATTCTTCAGGGAGATGTTTGAGAAACTGATAGTGGATATTGTCAGGACCAGGGGTTGAAGGGGAACACTGACGGAGAGCTTGTTGGAGTTCCGAGAGAGAAAAGGGGAGATTATAAGATTCAGAGTCAGAAGAAGAAAAGTTACAAGGGGTAGATTCCCCGACACGTTGGAGGCGCTGAAATGAAGGAGAGTAGTGAGAGGAAGAGGAATTGTGAGCGAAGGTGCATGCAAGATGATTAGCAATGTCGCGCTGGTCGCATCGCCATCGCGGAGGTGGCCAACGGAACCGGAGGAACGTTTCCCAGAGAGGCGACAAATTGTTGCCCAGACCTTGGAAGAAGGGGTGTGGACGGATAAAGAGGAGACGAAACTTTGCCAAGCCTGCCTGCGCTGCTGTTTAAAAACAAATCGAGGACGAGCCCGGAGGCGTTTAAAAGAAAGGACATTATCAGCAGTGGGACATCGGAAAGCACGACGTTGTGCCCTCTTCCGATCCCGCTGCACTGCCCGACATTCCTCCGTGAACCAAGGTACACGAGGGCCGCGGCAACCCTTGCCAAAGGTAGAAACAGCACGTCTCGCGATTTCAAGTAAAACTTGGGTAAAAAGGTGGACAGGGTGATCTCCGGCCACCTGGCAATCGAGGAAAAAATCAGACTGTAAAGTCAGCCGGGAGAGACAAAGAGAGTGAAACAGTGACCCGCTGGCCCGGGTTCTGCAGAAAGGTCGGCTGACAGAATGATGGGGAAGTGGTCACTGCCGCACAAGTCCCCGGTGACGCGCCAAGAATAGTCAAGAGAAAGAGAGGGAGAACAGACAGAAAGATCAATGGCGGAAGTATACCCACTATGAGGTTGACAGTAAGTGGGACTGCCGTCATTCAAAATGCAGAGATCCCTCTCAGCAAAAAATGAAGCTAAAAGCTCCCCCTGGGCATTGCTGGAAACACCACCCCACAGGGGATGATGTCCATTGAAGTCACCCAAAAGAAGAACAGGAGGGGGGAGTTGGTCTAGCAAATCGTCCAACTCGTGACGGGAAACCCGATCTGACGGAGGAAGGTAGAGACAGCAGATGGAGATGGTTTTATGCAGCGTGACTCTAGCAGCCACTGCCTGCAAAGAAGAGGTGAGAGAAATGGGGCTGTAAAGAAGGCTAGGATGGAGGAGGAGTGCGACACCGCCAGAGCCAGTGTCAGCAGAAAAAGCATGACGAAGAACATGGAAAGGACCACACGAAAAGGACGCGGAGGGTCTCCTGCAGGGCAAGAACGGCAGGGTTGAGAGAAGAGATAAGACAACGGAGGTCCTCATAGTTAGCTCGGATTCCCCGACAGTTCCATTGGATGATGGAGGACATGTTAACGAGTTAGGTTAGACCGGCGATGAGAGTTGACGGGAGAGGACGGAGTGGAGGAGGGGGCAGTATCCCCTAGCTCCATGTCCTCCAAAAGATCACGTCACGCCTGTCCCTTAGGAGGCCGAGACGTGTTTTTCGGACCCTGAGAGGGCCGACGTGGGGGAGAAAGGGAGGAGGGGTGGGAAGCCCTAGGCTCCATCCCGTGTCGGCAAGAGTCGAAAAGCGGTTATGTGAGGACGAGGCAGACAGAGAAGCAGAGGGACGGGCAGCGGGTGCTCCCGACCCTGGGGTGCGAACAGAGGCAGACTTCTTAGTAGATGGTGGTGCAAGAGAAGGTGTAGGAGGTGTGTCAACAGAAGAGGTGCGTGAAGAAGTAGAGCGGGGGGTGGTCGAAGAGTTAGTAGTGGATGTGCCCTGAGAAGTGGTGCGTGGCATGGACTGTGAGGGGGGGTCGAGAGGTAGAACTGGCGGAAGGAGGGGGCATGGAAACGGAAGACAAGGGGCGAGGGGAGTCCCCGACAACCCAGGTGACGTCAGTCTGACAGGAAGAAGAAGTTGTAGGTCGTTGAGAGACGACCGAGGAGTAGGAGACAGAAGAGGTGGGGGAGGAAGAGCCAAGCACCCGCTTGCGGGCCTCGGCGAAGGACAACTTGCCCTCCACACGGACCCGCTGGATGGCAGACTCCTCCTTCCACCGAAGACAGTCGCGAGAAGTAGATGGATGGTCACCGTGACAGTTTAAGCAAGAACAGGGGTTGGAACAGTCAGAAAAGGAGTGGTCAGTGGCTCCGCAACGAGAACAGAGAGGAACAGATTTGCAGGTTTTCGTGCCATGGCCAAAGCGATGGCACTGAAAACAACGAAAAGGATTAGGAACATACAGAGAGACAGGTACCTTTAGATAACCGATGGACAGAGTAGAGGGAAGTTTTGGAAAACAGAAGGTAATGAAGTAGGTATTGGTGGGAACGACCACCCCATTACTCTTGCGAGTCATGCGGCGAACGTTCGTCACCCCCTGGGACTGAAGCTCAGCCTTGATGTTGAGTTCCGACATGTGGGCCAAGTCAGCACAGCGAATCACGCCGACAGAAGAATTCAGCGTACTGTGCGCAGAGACCCAGATAGGTCGGTCTATGAAGAGTTTGGAATCCCATTGGCGAAGGGCATCCGACGCTTTCTGGGTTCCACACTCGACAAGAAAAGAAGTGTCACGGAACCGCTTGACAGACACAAAGGCAGAAGAAATTGAGCTGAACCCCTTCTGGACAGATTGACCCAGGCCGCAGCCTTCTAGCAAAGCTAGGGCAATGCGCGACCAGCCGATTGAGTGGTGTGGGCCACACCAACCTCCGGTCTAGGAGAAGTCCGGGCCAGAGGGGTGTGTTGGTATGATGAGCAGCGCCCATCAGGGACCTCAACCCCCAGGATCCCATTCTCCCCCGACACGGGTCGCCCTGCACGGCAAACGCAGGGGGTCTAAAGAAGACCGCAGAGAAAGAAGAACCGTGGAGAGAAGATGTATGTGAGAGAAAGAAAAAGAACAGGCCGGGACAGGCAGAAAGACAGCAAAGAGAACACTGCAGAAAGCAGGGAGAGATTGGGGTGGAAAAGAAGAAAGGGAAAGGACCAGAGAGGCAGAAAGAGGAAAGCCAAAGAGAAAGGGGTGGGCCAGCTTAGCCACCCAGCCAGAGAAAGGCTGGGTGCTCACCCCCGGCACGTGAAGCCGGGCCCGCGGGGACAAATCTCAGAACAGGAAGCGAAATAACCAGAGTACAATTAAACTGATACAATTCGTAAAAACTACTTGCGGTGGATTATAATCCAATCAGAACAGAATAATCAACACAATGTATGTTCACACTCAATAGTAGTTCTCAGTCGTAGTCGGTACGGAAGAACACAGTAGACTCGGATCACAGAAACACAAAGTCCGGTCTGCAGGGCGTAGATCCAGGAAGAACAGAATGCAGAGTCAAAGACGCTCTGCAGACCCAGCAACGCCTTTGACAGAGATTTGCAGCAGTTCGACCTGGTTCTCGTATGGATTCCCGGAACGATAAACAGCGTAGTACAGAGTTCAGTTCGGTACCCTTGGAGTGTCCTTGACCGACCGTCACAGGATTAACTCCTCGCTCCTCGTAGATCCTTGATCTAGAGGAACGTCCAATCACAACTAGTGGAAAATGTTCTCTTTGTCTGCTCACTCGCAGTCTACTACTAGACTAACAACGTCGAGTTGCAGGAACATGGAGAAACAACACTGACTGCTTATGCTGCTACACATCGATGGCCTACCAACGTTCTTGTCTCTTTCAGTAAAAACGAGAAAGTTGACAAAAGGTCTCGCCGTGGAAGTGCACAATAACTTCCCACGACGAGAAAAAAGCGGATTCAGCTATACCACAAATTGTTTGATAGTTTGCTATACAGGGCTAGCCCACAGCGAGGAACGTATAGCAACGGTTGACCGTTACAGCTTCACTAACTAGTAATATGTCCTCCTTCCTCACTGCCTCCAACGAGACTCCACGAAAAGCGTTAAAACCTCCCCGAGATCCTTTCATTCCCATGTCAACCAAACTTTCCCTCTTCTCACTGGCTGGAGAAGACCGAATCTTATGCGTTTTGATAATGAAAAATGACGTCTCTTACTCTTATCTCTACGTACTTTCTCTGCGTCACTAACATTGTCAACTTTCTTGAATGAAAAGTTACAATACTATGTGAACATACAGTAAGAGAAACAAGGTTCTTAACAATAGCGCTGTGGAAACCTTCTACAATGTAACACTTACCATGACCCAGAGTGCTAAATTCACTGCACCTTCCAAACCAAAATTTGTACACAAACCCTGGCAAGGCCCCCACCACACACCGTATGTCACCCCATGCGATCCACTCACTGGCCAATTCAAGCTGACTTTCTCAAGCCAGAAGAAAAAGACCAGCGGGGAGGAGGGTGGGCTGATGATGGGTCACGGTAAATATTGCTAAAGAAACTCAAATTTAATTAAGAAATTTGTATTTTCTTGTCACAATACTATACCATGACCCAGAGTGATGACTAGCACAAAATGGAGATGGGTGATGAGAAAATAAAAATTACCAGGGTGAGGAGGAGGCAGGCCAGAGGTGCTGGGTGCCAACAGCAGCCCCCAACTCATACCAACCATCCTATCCAGAAGCAGAGGTCCTGGGGATAAAAACTTATAAATGGGTCCTCCGACCTCCAACATGCTGCAGATAAGAGGGCCCCTGGAGCCGTGGACTTGGAGGCAGCAAGAGAAGCAGCCCATGTCTCGCATGGCGAGTGAAAGCAGACCAGACCCAGCGAGAAGCTGGCATTTGAGATGACTTGAATCCAATCAGGCTGCAGGGAGAGGAGCAGTAGCCTCTGTGTGGCACCAAGCAACATGGAAGGGCAATGTCATTACTCACGTAAAGTGCACACCGGACAATATAATCACCCAGGGTCGGAATGCGCCAGTATCATGGTTCAACCAAAAATGAGGGGAATGGGTCACCTAGACATAGTTTGGCACCCCAGATGCAGGTAGGAAGGAGAAGGAAACAGAGTAATCATGTTCTGTCCTGACATCTGAGGCAAGCCCAGAGAGGGCAGGGCCACCGGGAGCCAGCATGGCAAGAAAAACCATCTTAAGAGTCAAATCTCACAGGGAAGCCTGAGTGAGCCGCTCATACAGAGGCCAAGGTCCCAGAAGGGGAGCCAACGGGGGGCACAGTCCTGGAACAGGCCAATGCCCCAAGTGACATCAGAGACAAGGGTGACATAGAAATGCTCAAAGACACCCAGCTGAAAAAAAAGGTAGAGATGACAGCAAACCATCTCACCCGCACAGCAGATACAGAAAAAAAGGTGGACAGTGTTGGTTAGAGGGTAAGTGATTGGCCAGGTCCACCATCTGAGGTCAGGAGGGATCCACCATTCTGGCCCAGCACCACGCCACCCAGGCCTCAGAAAAGCCTCGTGGTCGACCAGTGCCTGGCAGACGCCAGAAGATAGGTGGAAGAGTGATGCACCAAGACGAACAGCATGCGAGGCTATGAAAGCAAGGTGTGCAGATGGAGGAACTGGGGTAGGGGTGCATAATGCTGGACCGCGGCAGCAAGAGGAACCCACTGGTATTCTGAGTGGTAGGGGATCCGCTTGCCTGAGCTGTGGACAATCTGGGGACCACGCAAGTGCAGCCAGCGAGGCGTGATGCGAATTCGACGGGGGGCAGGCGATCTTCACCACAGTATTTGGGGAAGGAGAGGCCTAGGAGGAAGCCAGAAGCTCCCAACCCTGTCCACAACAAGGAGAAGGCATCCAACACATCCAGCACTCTGGGGAGGTGGGGATCGGAAGGTGTTTGTGTAACTTTGGATGCAAAACAGATCCAGAGGTGGATGGGAATAGGTCTGCCTCACAGGCTCCAGAACGGTGGGTACCGGTGGCCACTTGGTCTGGACGACAGTGCAGGCAGCTGAGCATGTCTGGCAGGACAATGGTGGAGATGGCAATGCCACTGCAGAGAGGAAGAGGCCATGAAGGCGAGCTCACAGAGGGCCTCTGTCCAAGAGAATAGGTCGACTGAGTGAGTGCCACCTTGAAGGGGCAAGGAGGCCACCGCTGGAGTTGAGTCCAAGTGGAACTGGATGCAGGCCCCATCTGCCCCCAAATGTATGGCAGGGAAAGAGGAGATGTGCTGTATCCACCAATCACACAGTGTGGTGGAAGAGGGGAAACACATGCTCCTGGATCAGGAACCAGAGTTTCCTGCTGCAGAAAGGCCTGTGACATAGTGGGAGGAAAAACCAGTCACGAGATGGTAGGGGCGCCAATGACCCCATGTGGGCATCACCAGTGGCAGCTGTCAAGCAAGCAACTGGAGAAGGCGATCGACCTGCGGGGCTCAGGGTGGACTGCCCAGCGCACCATATCCCAAGCTAAGCACAGAAAAACAAGGATATGTGATGGGCAAAGGTCTGCGTTCAGGAGGTTGACTGAGAACCCCGGAAGGCATGCCTGGACAGAGCCAGTTGCCTGTGCAGGAAGAACAGGACAGCATCTTGAAAAGGAACCAGCACAAGGCCGGGACCAGGGGGAAGGGCTATGTCTGCCAAAAGGTGCGCCAGCTGGGAAACCATGTGAGTAATGCATTGTGACCAGAAATGGGAAGAGCAAAAATTAGTGGGGGCCAATCAGTATCACTGAGCAATAAGTGTGCCAGAACTCAGCAGAGTGGTGAAAACTGCAGTAGGGTGGAAAGTCCATGTGAAAAGGACCAGGGCCTGGATCCTGCCATGGAAGGCAGAGACCAGACTCAAGGACAGCGCCTGCATGGGTCAGGGGGCCCTAGCAAACATGGAAGTTAAGCCAGGAGAGGCAGCAACTAGTGGACCAGTGTTCGAACATGAAGCACAGCCAGGGCGACCCACCAAGCTGGAATACCCAGTGGGAACCCTTGAATGGGCGAGCCAGGGAGAGCCTGGAGACCACCAGAAGGGGAGCTCAGGACATGTAAATGTAAATTTTGTTTTGGAAAAAGAGAAACCATGATTTGTTAATGAGAAGTGTTTTTATCTTTTGACTTTTTTGAGAGGTAGGGAGGGAAAGGAAAAGCTGCTGTGTCTGGTGTCAAAAATAGTACCTGGAGCATGCACCATCAATACTAATGGCAGGTTTCAGAAAGTGGCCACAAAGTTTACGAAAGTGAATGCAGTAAAACTTGGCAGAAACAAATTTTAAACCTTTGAAAGAGACCAAATACTGAATACTATTCACACATAATTGCAACTGATGCTGAAGGCAGAGGAGATGCCGGCAACGGTCTCACAAAGCAAAACCATCCATGTAAAGAAATGTGTCCGTTGCAGGGATCACAGACTTTAAAATGGCATTGATTTGACAGAATGCCATCTTCTGTGACACCCATTTATTGTGTGCAGGAATCAGGCAGAGTGGAACCAAAACAAACTGTAGGATAGGCAGACTGCTAAAAAAAAATTCGAATAAACACTGGCTGTTGGCCCCGAAAACCGAGGTTCTGAAGGTCTAACAGAAGGTCCAAAAGAAGGCCAAGTTTCGAGGTTGTTTTAAAGACCTTGTCCATGTTGAAGAAAAACTCTAAAATGTGTTCCTTTTGGACAAAGACATCCCATATGAACGCTTCAAAACATGCCAGGTGGTCAGCGGTGCTCTAGCCTGCCTGAAACCATACCGTAGATGACAGTCTAGGGACACATCAGATGAACAGACGTACATACCAAAGCTCACAGTGATTTTGCACAATGCTGCTTTAATCATCAACTAGAACTTAAAGTGTAGCTTTCAGATTGTCCCCGGGCCAGAGATTGTTAAAAACTTAGCAGGGAGCACAGCAGTCAAAGTGATGTCATCTCCAAAAGGAGCAAGCAAGGTGTACTGTTGTTTAGTCTAGACCAAAGTGTAGTTTTTTTACAATGAGTTAATGAGAATCATCCCGCAACTCATTATCGGGCTGTTCATATTATGAGGAAATAGAAGACAGAGGAAAATATTTTAATCCATTATATTATTAGCTTCCCAGAATGTTGAGAAGACACACATGCTGTCTAGCTCAAGACACGGATCGCGATAAAGAACACAATGAATACACGATGCACTGATATGATACATTTATTGTTTTCGTTGTTAAAATGTTCCGATTTTATTATTAGTAATTGTCATTATTGTTTGCACTCCTTATGATCTATCTATATGACGCCTTCACAAACTGTCAATCAGAATCGATGGAATAAAAATCACTATCGGCAAATCATGTCAATCGCTTGTAACTGTGGGAAGAATATAAAGGATTTATAGGAATTTCCAACTCGTGTTTGGGAATCAAGTCAAATTGTTGCAGGGTAATTCAGTAAATGTGCAAGTGTGAAAATATTTAAATAGTACTGGTAGTGGTAATATAGATTAAAAACAAATAAGCATACAAACAGCACCAGGTTCCAAACAGCAGAATATTTTAAAATATGCATGAGTGAGATATGGAAATACTGTGGCCTAAATTTGTTATCCTCATTAACTCAATAGTGACGGAGAATCCTACCTAGAGTAGGTCCCGGGGGGCCGGGGCATTTTTAGCCTTTTTTCAAAAATTCATAAAAAATCCCCCAAAAACAATAAAAACATTATTTAAAATTGCTAACTAACTACAATAAATAAAGAAAACTCATTTCTTACCGTGTTTCTTGGACCTTGTTCCATAATTTTGTATCCTTTGATGGAAACACAACTGAAGTTGAAGAAATCAAAAAGTCCTCGCCATTCAGTCTCAGTGTCTGTTCGGTACTCTTTACTACACGTGCTCGCTCGTTTTTCTCTTCGTAATCACTTTCTTAGGTCTTTTAGGCACAAATACTCTTATCTTCATCCACTTTATCACAGTAAATTTGCGAAACAATGTCATTTTCCTCTTTAGCATGTAATTTGAAGAGCAAATCTAGCATTTCTCAAGTGACAGACCACATGTGGACACCTCCTTCAAATTATTGCCGGAGACCGATCTCATTGACAGTTTAAAACACAGAAAAGGGAAGCAGCTCGTGAAGAAATGATTCAGCTTTCGATTGTAAGAGTTCTTTCCCTTAAAAGATTAGCAGATGAAATTTTAAAAATCATAATTTGAACGGACTTAATCTCGCCCGTAAGGCGGAAACACATTTTTTGCACGGTGTCAAAGAGTTAAAACGCTTTGAACACACTAATATAGTTCTCCCATGCTCTTTGTTTAAATCTTTTTTCTTGTAGTTTGCAAAAACCAGGTCCATGCTGGCCAAGATGAAATGAGTTTGCCAGCTGTGAAGCTCACTCTGACACTACAGATCACAGATCTCCGAGACTGGCGTATGTTGTGCCGTGTCACATTTCTCATAACAAATAAGCAAAGCCAGGCGACACATGAAATACATAAAGTCTGAACACCTGCGGCTACCTTTGCTTTTGCTAGACTAGAAACTGTGAATGAGATGTAACTATACTGTGTCAGCCTGACCTTGCAGTTACTGAACGTGGCGAATCGGCCCAGACAAAGGGTTAAAAATAGAATATGAAATAAGACTTTCAGGATTAAATTACAACAAAAATCTGTCCTATTTTGAATTGTCAAAAAGACATGTATATTGCGCAAAACTGGTCACTTCTGTCAGTCCATTAGGCATAAAGTCTTAAACGGATGCTGGATGCAATATTGCCAACTGCCCTTTGTTGCTTCTTTGTTTGGAGCACTTTCAGCCTCTTTTCTAGATTTAAAACAGTTCTTTTGCGCTTCTCAGTAGATTTTATATTGACATTATACGTTTCTCAGTGAACATCTTTGCAAAAAGAAGTCTGTTAACCTTTTTGCGCTTGCCCAGGGAATGTGGTGTACTGTGCAAAGCCTGCCACTTTTGTCAGTCGGTGGTCGGGTTAACTCAACAGTTTGCTCCCTTGACCATCAATGTCCTAGCATCGATGCCTTGGTTATCTTGTTTTTCTTAAAATTACACTAATTTTTCATTCTTGCTCTTCTTTCTGTGTTCTTTCTTGCTAAATTATCATTAGAAATAATTACAGTTGCAAGTTTGTTGCTTAAATGTAAAAACTTGGACACTTTTATGTTTTTAAACCACCACGAAGTGAGGCTATACCGTAATTCAGCCTTTTCATGTTTGCTTGTGAGCATGTTGTTTTGGGCAGTGATTTCAAAGTAAAATATCTTGAAAACATCAGGAGTTCTGAGCTCAAAGTTGATAGTTTCCACTCAGAAGATAAGTCATTTAAAATTTCTGATGAGGATATTGAGGAGATGGATGATGTTGAGAAAATTTCACCAAATCCATCATTCATAGTGTGACCGTGACACTCAAATGTAAGCCTTTGTTTACTTCTTTGTTTAGTTCTTATTATTATCACATAATTTGTCAAAAAGATAAAGATAACCTTTTAAAAAAATTTACCCTGGATGCCTTTTTCAAAATTCTGAAATGTGTTTTTGTATCCTGGCAGCTTTTACTAATCTAGCCTAAAAATTTATTTTGTGGCTAGTGGTTTACTGATATATTGTTCACTGTTGTTATTATGTTGCACATGTTGTTAATAGCTTATGAAAGAACTACAATAAGGTTTAGAAGAAGCAAAACACAATTATTCATATAGCAGATGAGAGAGAACATTTCCAGTGTTATATTTATTTGCTTTTTATCACTTTTCAATTAGATTTGGTAATTACAACACCGGCGAAGGCTTCAGGGTCGTAGTGTTTTCCCCAAGCAGGGAGTCAGGCATTCTTAATTCTTTTTAATTTCATCAAACATATTTTATTTACTGACTTGTTTGGATTTAAATGTTTAATCTTTAGGCATTTGTTTTAGGTTTATATAAAAGTAGGAAGCTATTTTGGCTTTGTAAAACAACTTTACGAATCATTCCCCAATTTGCTGAAATCACCAAATGAGCGTGTATCATTGACCAGCAATATCTCAGGTATCTGAGAACAGAATGTAGCAAAATTAGGACATGTTATGTAGAATTGCATAGACATTCAGAATACGGTATCACAACTGATTTAATTGAATTTATGCCTTGTGATTTGTTGTGACTTTACAGTTTTCCTTTTTTTGGGGACTGTGATACGCTCATCCTTTGTGATTTAATTAGGAATATTTCATTTCCAGTACTCCATTTGTCCTTTTATTTGTATTATTTCAAAAGTACATTCATTTTTCTTTGATGTATACCAAGCTCAGGTTAATAATATTTGTACCTCGAAAAACAAACATTTTCATGACAAATTCATTTCATGAAAGTAGTCCCTCTTTAAACCATGAACTGTTAAGAATTAAGGAGGCAGTTGTCAATGGGAGGTCATTTATATGGTAAATGGTCTCCATTAAATATATTTGGGTCGTATGCTGGAGAAAGTCGTATATGGGAAGGTCTTATATGGGAGGCTTTACTGTATCTTCGACTAATTTGAAGCAAACTAAGTGTGTATAGCAAATGAAAGGAAAAGTAAGACATTGGTGGGGATAGATCGACAGTATAACCAATTACATAATAAGGCAAATGCACACTGTCTTCCACATATTCATTGTGAAAATTAAACTGATCATGATGTATGGTTTGAGATGTGGGGTTTTGAAGAACATATAAGTTGGAACAGGCGCACAAAATACACTCTGTACGATGGTTCTTGGTGTTCAAAGAAGTAAACAACCCCCCCCCCCAAAAAAAACCCCATTGCATTAGGTGAGTGTGACAGATTATCTGTGTACATGGATATGTATGTGCGTATAATGAAATACTGGTGTCAACTGTTGAATATGAGTAGGGATCAGCATCGCGTGCCAGTTATTTGTAGTTGTTATCAGTTTGCATCACTTCTTCTATGCTGTTGGTTGTGTGCAAAAAATTTTGTTCATAGAGGTTGGAGGGCTGAAAAAGTGAATTAACATCATCACCATTATTATTATTATAATACAGACAAAATCTGACTATCAATAACAATATAAAACAAGCCAAAATAAAAAACAAATTACAGAAGAAAACAGTTTTCATCAGGAATGATGTGCAAAAATAATAATGCAAACCTTTCCCTCCTCCAAAAAAAATGTGTTTCATTCCTGATCACAATACATCCAAAACTAACCTTGGTGTAAAGGACAAGCCTGCAGCACAGACAGCAGCAGTCAGTGGACCTTGTCCTCCTTGAGCACTCCACTGGTATACCAATGGTGACAATCCAGCCAAATCTGCACTGCCAAGCTGAAAGTCTCCTGAAATCAAGTCCAAGAAAACAGGTTACAACATGCTAAAGAGTACAGCAGTCATGCATCAGCCAGTTTGCACACCCATACCCTTCAAGTTTTATGTTTTTCCCTTAATTCTTATGGGATTTTGGCAATTTTCAAGTCATATGGCATAAGGTGAAAATCTTCGTTTCCTCAAACTACGGCTAGAAAATTCTGTTAATTCTTGTGGTAAATAATTGAGTGGACACTGAAATTGTGGTAAAGGCTGGCATTGTGAATCGCAGCTTGTTAGCTAAGCCAATTAGGGCAAATGTAAGAGATGTGCCTCCAAGCAGCCCATGACATCATGAACAGAAACACTCAACAAGGTGTGAAGGAGAGGAGGGAAATCTAGGGTTGCTGGGTGGACACCTGGTGCTGCCAGGTAAAACGGAAGGGTCTCAGGCCTGCTGGCTCCTGGTAGGTCTGCCCTTGAGTGGATGTTTACAACCCTAGTCAGGTTTAAAGATGGTGACAACTGTCACTCACATTGCCATATATGACAAGTCTTCTGGAGTGGTCATAAAAGGCCATATATGACGTGGACACAGATGGGAAGTTACTGCCACCAACATCACCAGCAGACGAATGACAGAATGGAATTGAGGGCCAAACTATTGCCAGTCAAGGAGAAAGAACCTTGGATGTCATGAGACCATTGCTGGGAAATGGAGCTGCAAGATGTGACATCCATGGTGATTATGTTCAGTACTGTGAATGAGAAAAGTTAGTGTATCATGTAGAATAGTTGCATAAGGATTAGAAGACATGCTTGTGACTCTAGCATTATAAATGGGAAGATATATGTGAGCAGACTGTTGTAGAACAGCTACGGTGGAGAAGCACAAACCACGCCAGTATTGTGTCTAAGTGCATGCCCATGTCAGTCATTCTTGTAGGGACAGTTTGCTCTGTTCATCCTTGTCTAGACCAGTTAGGATGTAGAAGACACGCTCAAATGGGCTGTTCTTAGCTAGTGCAACCATCGGAAAGTTGATCACAATAGTGCACACGTGTGACATCTGTCTTGAGTGACAGTTGGACTTGCCATCTAGCTGAATGAGTTTTGATGTTTTATGCTGTATCAGCAGCAAAGGCTACATCATGGTGGTACAGGAGGATACAGCACTGCAGTAAAAGGGCAAAGAAAGTGGGACGAAGAAAGACGTAAAAAAGTAATGGATGAAAACGAAAAAGGACATGTACAAATCTGAGCATGCTTATGTGAAAGATATGGGTTATACTAGTTATGCATGTTTTTTTGGGGGTCCCTTAGTTACAGGACCCACTAGAGACCTACCTGCTGCAACAGAGAAATTACTCTCCATCCCAGCTGATAAATCCCTACATGGTGCTCCGATATGTCTATCACACTGACTATTACACTTCAGAATTTAGGACACAAGAACATCGCTGTAGTCAAAGCTCCTCTATATATTATAATAAAAGAGAAGTTCAGTGAAACATTCAAGAATATACTTCCAAATGCTAGATGATTTTGATGAAGATTCTTTCAACTTAGTGCCTACGAGAGAACCATGGTGTGGTGTGCAGGAGTGCAGCCTGCTTAGCAATCACGAACAAGCCAGATGCATGTGCAGCACTCCTGGCAGAGACCTGCAATGAACCCGTCACACACAGGAGTTAACGTGTGAGAAAGCAAGTCCGCAACCGGGCAGAAGGCCGTGCAGCCTGGAAGGAGATGGACTGTCCCTTAAAGGACGCAAGTCCACCAACCCCGACATGTCCAAGACAACCTGCAACGCCAAATCCAGGTGAGCCACTAAAGCCTACCAGAAGTCCCACAAGGAAGGGACCTGGGCGGAAGCAATGCCAGGTCGTGCTGGGAGATCGTAAGAGGCATGGGGGCGGAGGGGGTGAGTTGGATGGGCCAGTCACAAGGTGCTGGAGCATGGCCTTGGTAGGGACTGGAGGTCCCCACAGGGGCAGCAATGGGGGGAAGAAAGTCAAAACTTCTGCTGGGCGGTGAAAATCGCCATGAGGCCATGGTGGAACCCGTGCCACGCTTTACGCAGCCCCAACCGCATAAAGGACTCCTCTTGGCGGAAAACAATGGGTGACGAGCCAGAAGGCGCAAGAAGAGCAGAAGGACTGACCCTCTGAAACTTCTGGTCAGCACTGCCAGAAACTGAGGTGTGGCCTCCTGCAGGAGGGACATGTGCTCCACAAGGGAGCGGAACAGAGAGGAAGGCCTCTCATCTCTGCTGGGAGTCTAACCCATATTCCCCCCCCCCCACTCCAGCTCTTCTGGTGTGACCTCCTGGGAGAGCCAGGGACAGCAGAGTGCGAAGCCACCAGCACATGTGCGGGCACAACTGGTGACCGGAGAGAGGGCAATCACAGTCCCCAGTGGAATGCACCAAGTCAGAAGAGCAAGGTTCTTGAACTGGTGTGGAAACCACAGGGGTGTGTCAGCGTGACCCACAGCAGGAAGTAGGGTGGCAGAACTGTGAAGTGCATCCATCTGCATCCTGCCCAAACTGGCAGGAACAGAACGGCATTTTAATGCTGGAAGCAGAGAAACATGCACCCCCTTCAGTGATGTCTGACTGTCCCACCAGCTGCATCCTTGACCTGTTCTTGAGACCAGTGGAAGGGGCATCCTGGGAATCCGGAAACATCCAAGCTGACAGAAGGAGTCAAAGACTGCCCGGAAACCTGCAGAAAGGCCAAGGTGAGTCAGAGAACACCTTGCCAAGGCGGGGGACCAGATGCTATGGAGGCAAAACGTCAAATCCCAGCGGCGCAAGACCCAGGGAACAGCGTGCTGGAACTGGGTGGTCAAGTGGCTGTCCCCCCCCCCCAACAAGGTCCCACAGAATAACCTCCAACCTACTCCTCACATCAAGGTGAGAAGGTAATCAAGCCGGTGATGCAGGTGAACAGGCGACAGGAAATGGGCCGACCATGGAAACCAGCAGGGGATGGGCCGAGATGGAAGAGGAGGAACTCACAGAGACAGGTGAGACCAAAGCCACAGGGGGGGGTCCACACAGCCCAAGCAGCAAACCATGTCACCAGAAATCACGGTGTACAGAGGTGAGAGACAATATCGGTGAAAGTGATAGTGGGTGAAGCCAACAATGATGACCACCTGAGCTGTGCTAGTCGGTATGACTGGAAGCAGCTGGTCTCTGGAGCGAACATCCAAACCTGCCCGCAGGTGCTCCGAGTCATGAGCCATTCCTAGTTGAAGGCAAGTGAAAAAAAACAATACCTAGTGCATAACAGAGACAGTGACAAATGCTAATGCACTTTAAGTCATGGCACAAGCAAGCATGAGTACAGGTGTAACGGCACAACAGACAACACTATGCGATGCTGACACACACATCCAGGCCACAGGCGAGGAGGAAAGCACACCACACTGCAAAACACTAATAACAGCAAGCAGACAGAAACAAGAGAGCAAATGAAAAAGCTCACGTCCCTTGAATGCTGGCACAGTAGATTGCAGTGAAGGTTGGTGAAAGGGACACCAAGGCAAAGCCATGCTGAGAAGGGCAGAGTGCAGAACAAAACAGGTCTGAGCCGATCAACAGTGCTGGAGAAAGTCAGCTCAAACTCACCAGTGAGCTATGCACATGGCTGGTGCGCTGAGTTAATTGAGAATTAGCACTTTTGAGTCACGGTACAGTATTGTGACAAGAAACATACCTTTTATCAAATTCATGAAGACCTACACTTCCCTTAATTTTAAGGCATCCCAACTCCCCGAGTTCTCAACATGTCTCAGTCTGTATTCTTGGGTTCAAAAACACACGTCCTCAGACTTTTAGTCAAGTAGCAACTGCCATTCTCACAGGAGAATAATGTACGCTCATCAAAGGGGATAGTTGCAGACAGTGAAAATGTGTTACATCAGTACAGTCAGCACCCAAGTTGAAAAGATTATGTGTTTTGCATGGAGTGTTCTTCAAAAATTTCTATGCCGCTTCCATTTTCGACTTTTCCATTTTCTCTAATTTTGTTCCCAACTTTAGTGATCTGTGCTTTATAGGTATTCATCCACCACATAGAAAAAAAATGTAATTTGCAAACAAAACAAAATACCTGTCAAAACTGAATTCTGCAACTGTGAATTTGGTGTAGCTTGCTGGGTTGGTGTTGCTATTGACACAGCAGGAGTTTCTAAAGCAGTATTCACAGTACCCCGTGAAGCCTGGAAAACACAGAAGTAAACATTACAGAATAAAGAGCACTTAGCCAAGCGAGATGTCAACGTTTACGTTTTGGAGCATAGGCCCTTCTTCAGGACAACACAAACAGACAAAAAAATAACAAGTAAAATGCGTCATTTCACTGACAGAGACGCTGGTTCACCATGGTGGCTGGACAGCAAAAAAGTGGGGGGAAAGGGGACAGCGCATGGAAAGTAGAGCATGCCATACCACCAATCAGTGGCAAGAAGGGCTACAGCCAATAGAATGACATGTCCTATACAGGGTGGTGTGTAGTGGATGGTGGCTGCTAGGCAATTGTCATGCTAAGTTATATTAATGTCAAGGAAAGTGACAGATGTGCTTGAGATGTTGTAGGCATACTGTATGGGGAGTGGCGACACGACGTCACAGGTCAAAGAGCATCTGTTGTCTGCCATCTTTAAAGTAAACCAAATGAAGTGACTATAGGGAAACGAGTAGGAACTTACTGTCTTAACACGTGTAATCATCTAGTGTGGTCATCATCATGCTGGGGAATTACTGTTGTGTGAAAAATAGTGTGAACACTGCCGAGAAAGACAAAAAGTAGGAATTAAAGCAGTTTTAAATGTAAATGTAAATGTAAAAGACCCTGAGGGGCCAGTTGTTTGTGAGGTGAGATCTACGGAAAACAATCATGTTCCAGACATCCCATAACACTGAACTTCAAGAAGGCCAATATTTCATTTTTCCCATTGTTTTGTTGTTGTTACTTACATTTTGTCAGTCTTTCTCATTATTTTTACTGACTCCAGATCTTCTGCTATGATTTAAAGGCGTGTTTAAAAAAACGAACTTTATTATTATTCTCATTTTTTCCAGAACATATCACTAGTTTTATATGTAAAAGTAGTTTATTTGTGAAACTGCCTTGTTTCTTGGTTTGAGTCATCACAGTCTGATACTCTGTAGGAAGACAAACGTTGGTTGGCCACAGTATGGTTCTTAAGTGGAGGATCGAGAGAAGGGATAATGCTTTCTTAAAAGTATGATTTGATACATGATATAAAAAAACACCAGTGGCATAAAACGTTTGCTGCGATAGAATTGGGAACAAAACTATGCTCCATTAAACACACTCTGGTCTGTTACACACAGAGACAAAAAGTGCCAGTGATGTCTTGTGTTCCGTCACTGCCGTTATAAGACAACCAGCTTTAATTCATTCATGTCCTTGAACAACATGCTTTTGATGTCTGCAGGGACCTTGATGGGATTTTTTGTCTAGCTAGGGCTCTGCACAGTCACCCTGTCATAATAATTGACCTCATTTCACGTATTCTATTCTGAGCACAGACCATTAGAAAAAAAGAGCGGAAAATAAGTCAAAGGGAAACAGTCAATTTAACCAAGGTTTGATTTTTTTCCCCCGATGCAGGGATTGAAAAACTCTTATTTTCTTTTACTTTATTTCGTTTACTTTTTTACCGCTGACTATTTTACCTTGACTTTGTGTCCTTGATTTTTATCCTCCTAACATTTTTTGCTGCACACTACTAAAACACGAGACCGAGTAAATATCTTTATCACTTCACTAACAAACCTCGCTACATAAAAGCAGTATGCCTCCAGACCAGAAGTTTTTTTATTTTTTCCTAAGTGTATGCAGAGGTTCCAAGTACAACATACCTGAAAATGTCTGCAGCATGTACAGAACTGCTGAACAGGTATTTTGTTAATATTGGTCTCCGACAGGTTCTTTGGCAATTTGTAATGACTAATGCTGCCAATAACCGAAAACTTATAGGCATATCGCTTTCTTGCTTCAGTTGAAAGTGTATCTAAATACATTTTTGCACTTTGATTAGCAAGTTTCACATCTTCTGCCATGATCTATTCTCTTCTCTTCTTCATGCTGTTTCACTCAATTTATTTAAAAGATGGCGGCAGCTTTCGCTTTCGTCCAGTGTACGCGCGCATGTTGTCACTCCCCATAGTAAATCCTCGGAGGGGTCATTAGCATTTCCTAGCATATGTCACGAACGCATGTGCAGGTATAGGCATGTGTGACACCAGGTGACGTTGCATGGGCTGGTGCCAGGAGGTAGAGGGGAGGGCGTGTAGGTACGTTTGGAATGAACCAGAAGGTCACGTAGCGACCTCTATATCTGGGGGCACCATGTGGATCTGTCAAAGGCTTTAAAACAGCTTTTCCTAATGTAAAGCTGAATGAACAGATGTTCCTGCTTTACCTTTGTGAAAAAAAAAATGGAAAAAAAAGACTATGCACAGATTTTCTTAGGGTCAATCAGGTTTGCATAGCATATGTTGTATTTTCTACTGACATTTTCAATATCATAAAATTTTTGTCTGGATCATTGTATAATCCCTGATATTTATATTCAAAATTATCTACCAGCACTGCTAAACTTTTGGCATTAATGGAAATAAATTAAAATATATTTGCATCCCTATTTCGACTAAATTAGGTGTTCTGGAAACTGTACAAAGTATGTATCTTGTAAGAAATACATCGCATATTTCTTTTGCTTGAAGAAATATAATACATCATCTCCTTTTAGGATCTCTCAGCCCTCTACAATTCATACTGCGTATAGTAAGTTTAGCCAAAGACCATGTTCCAGATAATAGTATACGTTTATCCATAGAACATCTTGTAAACAATAGCAAAAAGAAATCACACATTGCCGAAACAAAAACAAGAGAAAGGACTTAATAGATCCAGAAAGCAGAAAAGACAGAAAAAAACTGGCAAGAGTGGCAAAGACCACCATCTCTTGTTATGAGCGATATTCGAGGAGAAGGCAACACTAATTATTAATAATGCCCCATGGAAGGGTAGCAGGTGTCAGCACACCACTACAGCTTATAAGATGGGTCAAAGGGAAACTGTGGTATAGGCAGGGCTAATAATGTCATCGCAAAATGTTCTCAAGGGCCAAGCTGGCTGTCTGGCAAATAACGGACTGGTGGGTTGCTAGAATATTGTCAGCAACTTGCCGACCTTGCAGGATGCAGAGCACATGGTTCATGTGACCGAGTTGAAGGTTAACCCCATGACAGCAAGCTGTGAGGGCAGGGATGCCGATATGCTGAGAGTCAAAGGTTAACCCAGGGGAGGTTGCCATAGACAGCACCTGCTGCATGTGTGTGGAACACAGAGTGAAGACCACTGTCCTAAAGGCCCATTCGTCCAGGTATCCCCAGTAGCACACACCTTGTGCTGGTAATCTGGCACCAAACTTAAGCACCAAGTGAGTGACAATCCAGGAAGCCAGCAGGAAGCCTAATAGCTTCATTTCCAGTGCAGTGGGAGGACATGTACTAGACAGTACGTGTCTATCAAGTCAGGAGACAAGACCTAGCCATCAGGAAGGAGAGCAGCACAGCGTAAAACCAGCACCTTCGACCAGATGCAAACCCGCTGCCAGAAGAGATGGGGAGACAAGTTGAAGGCAAGCCTAAAGCAACTAATCAACATGGGCACTAGACAGCAGCTAAGAGGGGGGAGGTTCTGCAGTTCCAGTTTTGCAGGAGCAACTAGCAGCAACCACCATGTGAGACAAGCTGCAGGCTTGTGGTGGAGCAGGGAGGTGACATCACAGCTGAGTCCCCATACGGAGGTGGAGGGCGGGGTGCAAAACAGCGCTGCTCAGACATCCTTACAAGGAGAAACAAGTTGTAGCACCATACCCTCTACTGCTGTACCTTGGAGCCACCAGCACCGGGGTGTGGGGGGGGGAGGGAGAGGGAAATAGCAGTGGCATGCTAGTAGGCAAATCAAAGTCCACCTGGCACTCATTGGTAGTGGATATCAACACCTGTCATATCAGAAGGATGCCGAGTCCAAAACTGTCCAAAGGAAGTGCAATGTGACTTGACACTGGAAGCCAAGACAGAAAGTGTCCTACATACTGAGCACAGCATCAACAGATGCACCCAGAAAAAGTGCTTCCAAAGAACCTGGTAGGCCCAGAAGTTCAGCTGGCACTCAACAGGAAGCAGACGTCAAAAGCTGATGCTGGAAGGATGTTAGTCCAAAGCTAACAAAAAAAGATGGAGGAACCCCAACATGCAGAGTGGTTGCAGTGTTTGTATGACACTAAGAGCCATAAGCAGGAAGAGTCATGCAGTGTTTGTATGACACTAAGAGCCATAAGCAGGAAGTGTCATGCATACCAAGCATAGCAAGCACAACATCAACAGAAGATTCCCGGTGTACCTGGTAAGGCTGGAAGTCCAGTTGGTGCTCGCAGGAAGTAGACATCAAAACCTGCCATGCCAGAAGGATGCTAGTGCGAAGCCAGCATAACAGGTGAGGGTTACCAAACCTGCAGGGTGCACAGCACTGAAAGCCACAGGCAGGAACCGTCACGCTAACACAGTCAATGCCCGGAAACAGGTGTCAGCAACCTGTTCCAATGGCCGGAGGCTGCTGGGCTTACTTCCAATAACACAGCACGTGGTCACAGACCGAAAGGGGCAGTGGGTGCTGAGGAGTTATCTCATTAGGACACAGGGAGGCCTAGGGGGAGACACCATTTGTGGGCAGATTGTTGGACTTCTTCTTGGCCCGTAATTACCTCCTCTCCAACTGGCAGCTAGTTTCTAAATCTGAACCACAACTCGTCAGTCAACCCCTTCTCTTGGCATCTCGGCAGGATAAAAACCACTGAGATCTTCTGGTTCATTCTAAACTGAAAATACAGTAAAACCTGCTTTGTGCAGCCCCCCCCCCTTCCCCACAGCTGAGCGGCCCCCTGCTGTCTTGGGACAATTTTGATCAGCACAGATTAGTTTCCAACACTAAATCACCCTAGACCAGTGGTCACCTGCCGAACATGGGACAGGGAAAGTGACTTTAGGGACAAAACTTGAGCTTTATCTGTCCCGAGGGGACAACTTTACATGCTTTTTGGGTCTACAACACCTCCCTCATTTTGTTCACATTCGCGTACACGTGTGACTTCATCCCAGAATTTGTACCCACAAGCTTCATGTTGAGAGTGCCTTTACACATCTACAGTTTAGGTCATCGAGTCAGAAAATGATCATAGAATCAGCTGTGAGGACACGAAAAATCTTAACACTTAATCAGGGTGTAGATTTTTGTAGAAGAGATAAAAAGTCTTTGCATGATATTGCAAAAGGGAAGACGCAGATTTCTCACATCAAATCTGAAAGCGGGAGTATATTTCGAGAATGGAGGAATGGTGACTGTTCCGATCTGAAATACATCAAGAAAAGAAAGACAATCCACAAATATATAAAGAAGTCTGGAACTGGTTCTGCATTGCACAATTGATGAATCTACCACTTTAGTGGATGTCTGATGCAGACAGGATTCTACCCTATCCACCCCCACCCTCCTCAACCTGCCTCTCTCGCTCCTCTTTTTTTTTTTTTTTGCCTGTCTCCGATCCGGTTTACATGTGTTTAGAGATTATTAAATGATGTGCGATAAAGTAATTTTAAATATTTCACCATCAGTTTTAAAGGTTGTCGTTGAAAAAATGTCTTGGTTTTTTAGCGCAGATTTTACGAAGGCTTTTTGCAAGCACATTCAACATCAATATTCTAGGTCACACGTGGTCTGTGGTCTGCAAAAGTACAAATTCTGTCCATACACATGAGCACAATTTTCTTTGCAAGTTGCAATCTTAAATCTAAATGATCCATTTAAAACATGGAACCTGATAATGGGTAGTTTATTCAATGTAACTTTGTTGGGTTTTTTTCTGCAAAGCACATTTGCTTGCATAATGTGTTGATGATGCCATTTCTAAAAGTACAGTGCACGTACTGAACATAAGCCCTGTAATGTACGATCTTAGAATTAATTTTTAAATAATCCACTGTAGATTGTAAAGGAAGTCCCTCCAAAGACATTTCATTCATTTAAAAATGTACTGTATTTTTTTAGTTGTTGCTGTATTGTTCAGTTTTTGTTCTTTGTGTTGGGGAAACAGCATGGTTTCAGTTAAGCTAAATACAATAAATAAATGTGTCTACATCTCTACCTAGTTATTGCTTTGATGATTTTTCCCTTTTCTCTTTCTATGCCCCTATCTCTCATACATATGGTCCCGAGTGGTAAATTAGGGGCACCCCAGGTGAACGGCCACCTGTCATGTAGGGACAATTTTTGACACAATTATACCAATCTAATTTGGTGCACACAGACTAGTCCATATTCAGAAACCTCCCCAATTTCCCTCACATGATCTAAAACTTTGGGTGGTGTTTTGTGGGCTAGTTTGTCTTCTAAATGTTTTAACAAATGGCTGTGGAGCATGCAGTTGGCCATCACTAGTATTTATATTTCCTTTATAGTAGTACATGCATTTGGAATCTTTTAGAAGCACCAAATGCTTGCTGATGATTTAGCCATAGACACTCACTTGCCATGAAATACCAAACCAAAAACTCAGCTGAATTTAAAAAGAAATATGGATACCTTTCCGCATTTCAACAACATAAAGCCTTACATTTATAATTCCACCACCTCCACGATCAGGAATGAGGACCTTAAGACCTGGTTTCTTAGAAGATGTCACAGGAACAGCTTCATGTAGTGCAACAGGCACTGGAGATGTTCTTGAGGGCCCTGTACCTTGAGCCTGAGGTGATGTTCGTGAAGACAATGATGTTACATGGCTTCCTGTAAAAAAAAAAAAACATAAAAAAAACAGAAAAAGATTTTCTGGTAGGGTGCAGGTTTATATACTGCAATCTCATTCAGATGGTTGCTTTCTTTAAAATGACTGAATACAGTTTATTATAAGATATTAGTTTCTAAATTCCAAAATTTGAAAGTACAACTTCCCTGCTGTTCACAAGGTATAAGCACTAAAACACTGGCATTCTCATCTGATCGCAAAAAGGTAAAAATTGTAATATCATACTGCTGTCTCGTTTGAGTATGCTTTGAAGTCTCCCACTGGTTGAAGCCTTGACAACACCAACATATCCTCATTCTAAAGTGACATAGTGGTCTCCACTTCTTGTTCGTGTTCAAATGTTTGAAAGCTTGTATCTCATGAATGGAATTATTCCCTTTAATTTTGGGAAGTGGTTTCTTATAATGAATGATTTTCATCCTGAGAGTATTTGACTTTTAACATGAATTTAAGAAATATTTTTGTATGTTTATCAATTATAATCATAATCAAATCAGTAAAAAATCAGTTACATCATGACATAATTAAGCCAGTGCAAATTTTATACATGAATGGAATTCTTCCCCAAAAATAAGGAAAAAAAGGTTTTCCAGCCTCCACATCGAAACTAAAACCACCATTTAGTCTATGCTGAACAATAAGGAGAATAATACAGTGTATCCAATATTAATTTGTTGGTCATTGTACAATAATTCAAAACTTTTGGAATCCCTTTAAAAAAGCTTATCAGGAAAATTTGCATTTATATATTGTCTTCAGTTAAGCAAATCAGTTATGCTATTTGGCTATGACAAAAAGGTTATTACTGACACGTCTGCTGACACCATTTTACTAAAAGCAGTCCTACATTTATAAATGCAAATTAGAAAACAAACAACATGCTCTTCATTCAATTTATGTTTGGTCCTGTACTTCATTTAAACTGTCGTTTTTTTATGTTTAGGAGAAAGATTACACTTAGAAAAATGTAATGGACGTTAATTTGCAGGTAAATCAATTCCATGCTTAGTGGATGCCATAACAAAATCTATTTGAAGAACAGAAGCAGCATGAAGGGACATATATGTGGTTTTATGATAAGTTGTGTGGTGTAGTTCTTTATTCATTATCTATAAACTGATGCTCAGTTTCAAATTTTATATACACACATAAGAAAAAAAGAACAGCTGTTTAAATATTTTATCCAATGGTACTGATACATAGCAGACTACAGAGATACTTTTTCGTTTGGTCTTCCACTTCATTTAAATTAACTATGGTCAAACCCAGCGCTTTTCTACATGACAAGCAGGAGGTTCCCAGAGTTTACTTAGGATTACATCTATTTCTGTGCGTGGCTTTTATCCTGGATAAAATCCTGGCATCTATAGATTATTTCCACCAGCTGCAAGCGCCTGTAATAGGCAAGTGTTTGGTGTCACTGGAACATTTTCAAGATGCTGTTTACATTCAGCTGGTTATGTAAGTCAACACAGTCTTCCACATAAAATCAGCAACAGACAGATCTCAGGTAGGAAAAAAATTTTTTTTCTTAAATCATTGTTTAAAACTGCGTTGGAATTATGTTTCTATCACTAATTCGTTTTTTTTTTACAATTTTTAAAAAATCATCCTAAATTGTTCATCGATGAACAGAGTTGGTTTGAGTGAACTAAGCACACAAAAGGGTGACCAAAGCTCAGGGCTATAGAGCAAGGAGAGGGAGTTTTGGGTGGGAGAGCAGAGAAAGGCGTGAAGGGAGACGGACAATAGAGGCCAGCAGTAGGCGGGTGATAAGGATTGGGTTTAGAAAAATTGTTAAAAAGGGCAAAAGTATGGAGGTACATAGGTGACAGCTACAAGCCGTGAAGAGAGACATCTTTAACTGTGTGTGTGCCCTCAATAACGGTGGGCAACTCTGCTTAGACCAAGAACTGTAAAATAGTTAAAGGTCCTGCAGTAGTTACTTCTTAGCTCATCCACTCCTCAAATGTTTCAGAAGAAACAAACTGCAAATGTGTCATCAAATTTCCATCTTTCTAAAATTGTAAATTCTTAATGACAAGTAGACGTATATGATTCTACATCAATTTTATGTCAATCTATTCCATATTTATGTAAACACCAATCACTGACCAGGCAATGTTTTTCTTTATGCAAATAAAGCTTAACTGAAATGAATACAATTTACAGAAACAGTACCTGCTGTGGTTGGTGATGCATTAGTAGTGCTACCACTTGCTGGAGGTGGCTGCAGCAGTACTACTGTGCTAGATCCAGTACCTGTCACTGGGACTTGTGCCTGAGAGTACTGGGCAGGTACAGCAACTGGAACTGTACTTTGAAACTGTGTTAGACTCTGCAGAAAAATAAAATCACAAAAATATTTCTTGATGCTTTGCTGGGTCAGCTTACTCACACAAATGTTATATCAGAACCTGGTTCTGAGCAAGGAGGATAAAAAGGATGTGATGTGGTGTGCATATAAAATTACAATTTTTTTATATTATGAAATATTCGTTTTATGCTGTTTACACAATTTACTATTAAGTGATAGCAATGTTGATCTTCAGTTGTTATATCAGGTGCACAGCATCTTGTGTACATTGCTTCAAAAAGGTGCAGCAAGTTTTGGAATTTTATCAATACATAATATGCTTCCTCAAGAGCTGTCACCACTGGGAGAATTTCTTTTGCTCTTGATGGGTTGTCTCCTCTGCTCACTCACATGACCACTGTCAAGAGGGTGACATACATAGGTGGAAATATCACTGTATTACTAAAACTAATTAATATGACTTCTCAATCATATGGCTGAGCCCACACCACCTACCGTCTCCCACAGAGAACCACAAAACACCGTAATACAGTGAACACAAAAAAGAAGAATGCATTGTTGATATAAACAGCGAGTATTTACAACTAAGACAATATCTGATACAACTTGTTAAACTCTAGGCATCCTGCAATTTCCTTCTGTTCGAGCTAGCTCTGCGATGACACCCTACATCACCCGCCTTGCAATTAAACACAATAAACCATGTACCTTAATATCTTCCTTGCATACAAGAAAAGAATGACCATGTGATGCACAACACTCACGTAACACAACACTCATTCCTGAATGCTTCATACAGTCCACACGACAGTCTGCACGTTGGAGCGGTCCTTCCTTGGATATGTTCACCAGTAGATATCCTGAAGACCTCTTGAACACTTCCAACGTAATAGCAGACCTCAGTGCTGACGCTGGCACACACCACAGAGGATATGACGTTTTCTCAAGGCTGACGTGCAGACCTTTGAGCTCACTCCTAGAGCTCAGTTACAGGCAGCCCCCTTTTAAGGCTGGATCTTCGCCCTCTGCTTCAGACAGTTGTCTGTTCGTGGTCTTCAATCCCCCTCCTTTACGTTCTGCAGTTATCTCCTTGCTTGGTTAGCATGGAGGTTTCCCACAGAAGAGGAACACTTGCAAGAGTCATACACCAGTCTTGGGGGAACACCACAATTTCCCTCAAAGAGTACCTTGTGCTAGGCAACTGGTCTACTCCAGACATGTGCCAATGATGCTAGACTTCCCATGCGTCCAGTAGAATGGGACATCTTAATTCTGCAGCAAGACTAAACCTATCAGTCTTCAGCAAAATTTACCACAAGACACGTACGCCTCTTCACAGCAGATCTCCAGTAGAAGGCTCGGCCGAAGATACCTCTCACAGGAGTCTTGGCAAAAGATGTTCTCCTCGGAGTCTCGGCCAAAGATGATCTTCTCACAGGAGATTGGGCAACAGATAGATTGATTGTCTTAACCAGTCCTTTTATTCTAAACTTTCGTCCATAAATTCTTTCACTCACATACACGTGGTCATCAAGACAGTTACATACCTCAACCAATCAGGACAGAGACAGCAGAAACCACACTCTGTGTCAACTACAAGAACACGCCCCTAAGTGGACACCTCAAGTGGACATAGCTACCCCCATCCCTTCCTGGCAGTTTACTATTCGGCTACATCAAAGCCCCTGGTGCTCGATACCACCGTCACTGGCTTCCTCCTGATGCGTAATTTCTCCAACTAACCCACACCTGGCCAGCCTGAGATCTGCTCTAGAGCTAAGGTCCTTTCCCAGCTGTGCCTCAGGGTAAGTAACACCTTGCCCTTGTTTCTAGAGCCAGCACCCCTGATCAGAAGTGTGAGCAGGAACCTAACCTGGGCTGGTGATGATAAGAGCAGCTAGATGGCAGCTTGAACAAGGGGATAAAGGGTTTAATTAGGGCCAGAGGGTTGTGGATAGGTCACACCTCGAATCTATGGTGTAATCATGACCCACCAGACCCCAACTTGTGACAAGAGAAAAGAAGGAAATTTCTGCCAAAGCCCAGAACTGGTGGTCCACAGGCAAGGCAGGCAAAAAGCACTTCCAGCCGGTCAGTCATGTGACTCCCAGAAGGGTAGTGGGTCTCAATAAACAGCTGTCAAAAAGGGCTAATGCAATACAGTGCAGCCTGCTTCATAGTTTTAAGGAACCAGCAAAAAGTGCTCATGTTCACCTAATTTTCTTTATAAACAAAAATGGGAAACAGCTCTTCTCATTTACTGATAAAACTTGTGAATCATGAAACTAACACACTGCTAACTGAACAAAAAGCAGTAAACTGATAGTTGTCAACAGAGAGAAAAAAAATCACCTAAGCAAAGCCCAAAAGTAGGGATGCTTGCTCAAGGCCCAAAAGGAACACACACATCAACTTTATTTACAGAAACAGTTAATACTTTGTAGGACATGACTGGTGGCTTAACACCCCACTTCAAACTAGATGCATATAAGGATGCTGCTGCTTACACAAGTGAATGTGTTGCCACACTGGGACTGCTCTCATAACACAGGCTTCAGTCTCACCCACATTATACTGACACCATTATACTAGAACTGTTGTCTGTAGTGCCAGGCATCTGGCAAAGCAGATCCTAGATTGCCTATTTTTAAGTGTAAGGTATGACTTGTTAGGGGTACAAACCACTGACCTTCTGCCTCAGAAGTGGATGTCTTAACCACTAGACCACAGAGATGCTAGCAGGGCAGGACAGCAACCTTTTATGTTTCACTTGCCCTGTTAACTCTTTGCACTCACGTCAAAGCTTACATTTCAACGGTCCGATATACCATTAACAACATGTCAAAATGTATGTCATGATGTTTTTTTTTAAATCCTGCAGATGCACTTATCAGTGTAAAGGAACTAAACCTGGTATCATTGGAAAGCTCTATCATCGGTTGTATCCTCTATACTATTTAAATGAGTTTTCAAAATTTAGATTTGGGTCACCAAGAGAACCTTGTACCAGGACAGTTACATAACTCACAAGAAATGGCTGGCAGATGGGAAAGAAAATTTAAAATCAAATCAATTTTTAAGCTGCACACAAAAACTATCCTTACCTAACGTGATGGGAAATAAAGATTGGAAAAAAATCATGTCATTTTGCATGTACATTGCCCTGTGGCTTCCACCACATGGTTTGTACAATGTATTGTTTTGCTGTGGTTTTCTGCTAGTTATTATTTGACCTACATGTATTGTTGTGGTCAACACTTGACCAGAGTGGAAGTCATGGCTGCAGGGGTGGATGAAGAAAGATAAAGCCATCTTTACTGTAGTGTATGTAAACTTATTAAAGAAAAAAACAAAACAAGTGACTGTTGCTTGGAGTAAAACTGAAGATAACAACAAAGGAACCTGAACAGTCCCAAGTCAGGGTGAAAGAAGGGGGGTAGTTGTGATGAATTGGCACACCACCCCACATACCAAATCAATTACAGCAAATGCCAGATTTTTTCCAGTGTTCTCCATTATCTTTTCTCAATTATTGGTTCATTAGCCAGGACAGTTGTCTTTGTTGAAAACTTCTTGCTTCCATCTCACCACCATGTCTCACCCTCCATCTCACCAGCCTGGCTCACCACCCCCAAATCCACCCAGGCCAGTCTCAAGCCTGGTTTAAAAAGGAGGAGGAGGGGTGTGAAGCCAGCACCCCCACCCTGTACAAATAATATTGGTACAGAAACCAAACAGAGGTCTGTTACACCCTATGTTTCATGAGGAACTTCAGTGTGATGATGATGTAGCTTGCAAGTTGCATACAAGTTTCCAGTGTGTGAATACTTCTAAGCTGCATACAAGTTACAAAATCCATACCTGTTGCCTGCATGGGGACAATTCAAGTGTTGTGACAAGAAGACTTCAAGAGAAATCAGTGCAAGTGCTTCTCAGAGTTTCATCTGGATTACAACTATCCTTCTGAGTGCTTGTTGATGCCTTTCATCCGGGATAAACTCCTCGTATTTATGAATGATCTCCACTAGGTGTTATGGACTACAAGTGCTGCAAATGGCTGTAATAGCCAAGTATATGGTGTGATTTGAACATTTTGTTTACATTCTCTAAATTACGTAATTCAATACCATGGATTACTTCATTTGTTTCAACCTCGGATGTGGGAAGGTAAAAAAATGTACTTCTGGATATGCTGTGTGATAATTCTGAGACAAAAAGTATAGCTTACTAGACATGAACATCTTTAGCATGTGTGTTCACTATAGCCAGTGGAGTTGTTCTCACTTCTAGAGAAATCAGTGCAAGTGCTTCTCAGAGTTTTCTCAGGCTTACACCTATTCTTTTGTGTGCTTGTTGATGCCTTTCATCCTGATTTCCACCAGGTGTTATGGAATGCTGAAAATGGCTGTAATAGTCGAGTGTTCGGTGTCACCAGAACATTTTCAAGATGTTTACATTCAGTTTGGTTACATAATTTAACACAGTCTTCCACAGAGCATCAGCAACAGATGGATCTCATGTAAGAAATATATTCTTATGCAATTGTTCTATGAAACTACATTAGAATTATGTGTCTATCACTTCTAAAAAATGTTGTGAGGTTCTTTTGGTTAGTCACTTTGAACAGTGGGCTCATGCTGGATTGACTGAGAGACTAGTAAACGTTCCAGCATGGCAGACCTGTGATAATGGCCAAATAGAACAGTTGTGTTCAACACGAGCAGTCAGCCATTTCTTTTTGCAGCGCATACAAAATATATTTCATCTTTTCTGGCATAAGTATTATGCATACTTTATACAGTGAAATTTTGTTGCATAGGCATACTTCCAATGTGAAATTTTGTTGTGTATGTGTACCCCCACAGTGAAATTTTGTTGCATATTTCAAAGTTTTATTGCATATATTATGCACATATGCACATAGTGGGGACCCTTGAAAGATGTAACTGTAAAGATATCAGTGTGGGAATAAGAAGCTAAACGTAGGCTAAGCAGTTGAACAGATACTGAAATGCATCAGTCTGAAACAACTAATACAAAATCGAAATATAAAATTTACCTTGACTGAGCCATGCTGCATTGCTCGTGCGTACTGTTCATCAATTCGACGATAAGTCTCCTCGGTACGAGGCGTGAGAGGAAAATCTTCATCTTCACCATCCAGATCAGTACCTTTATTCTCTTTCTTGTTAAGAAGCTGCATAAAGATTTGTCATATAGATGTGAAGCATTAAAGTTATGCCAAAATTAATTTAACCATATTTTCTATTGACATTGCCAATTAAGAAACAAGAAACAAGTTAAAAAGCTCAATCTTCCTGTTTAAAGCAATGAAGAAAATTTAATATTTGTAACATAATATGCTGGTGTTTGGGGAAAAGATTCTGTCCTTCTGTTAGCGCTTAGATAGTTTGATTAAAAAATAAAATGTCAATTTAATAGCAAATTCTGTTTTTCAAGATACTTAACAGATGACAAGATATCAATATTAGATGAGATTATCTAGCTGTTTCTTTACATTCAGCCAACTGAACCGCAATGGCAGTTGGCTTCTTTGATCACAAACTATAATGTTTATTCAATGTAAAACAACTTGTCACTCAACAGTGGTGATATACATTAAGAAAAAGTTGAAAATAATCTGAAACTGCTAGCCTTGGTAACTTAACCTACTAACACCAGTAAGTTTTTGGCATGCATGCATGTATGAATGGCCTTTAGAGCCATCTTTACAAAGACTTGCAGTCAGGCTAGTTGACAATTATTTCATTATCTTCTTCTTCATTTCTTTATTTTAGTTGTGATGCTGTTATACGAAGATTCATAGAAAAATACTGGAAAGCATGAAAATATGTTATCTACATATTAATGGGACAGATGATGAAAATGACTCCCATTTCTGTGCAGAACTTTTCTGTTGAACCAAAACAAAACTGAGGAATTCCCACTAAAGTTCCAATGAAATTCTCTTAAAAGAGGAAGTTCTTGCCCCAATATAAAATGGATAAAAGCAAGTCATCTTACAACTTAACTGACTGCAACATACATACTCCTCACAAAATGTTAAGCAGCATATATTTGAAGAATCACCACCAGAAATTAATACATTTATCTTGCAGGTGCACATAATGATTTGTCATCATGTCATCTACTAAATACAACACAGGAATGAAACTGGTTTTGATATTAAGAATAATGATGAACAAAGCAATGTCAAAAATGCACATGTAAACACATCTCAGTGTCAAAACAAAGGTCAAGATAACCCATGCTTAGTGGCTGCTGCAGTCATTAATTAGCAAGTATGACTTCCCCTAGTCTGAACACATGCCTGGGTATGCCTTGGCATGGATGCAGTCAGCATATCCAGATTTCCGTGAGGGATGGGCCTCCAAGAAACCACCAGCCCTTCCTTTAGAGCAGTCAGGGTCTGGGGACAGGCAACCATGTCATAAACAGCTCTGCTAAGCATATCCCATGCCTGTTTTATGGGATTAAGATCTGGGGAGCATGATGGCTAGGGCAGGCATGAGATCTTGTTGAGGTTGAGCTCCTTCTGGACAACAGTGGCCTGGTGACTTATTGTATCATCCACAAAAATGAATCTAGCACCAAATTGCCTGCCAGGGGCATCATCAAAGGTCTGATGATATCATTCAAATATCATCCAGCATTCACAATACCTCTTCTGAAGACAATAAGTTCCTTATGTCCACCCGATGGATTCTAGCCCAAACTATGAGACTGCCACCACCACACTGGTCATTCTCAGCAAAAACACATCATGTGCATCACTCTCCATGTTGTTTCCAAACATGCCGATGCCAGACAAAATCTGCGCTCATTAACTTAACTCTTTGGCGACACGCAGCCTGATGTCAAGCGACAGGCCCGACTGACCGTCGAGGCCGCGTGCCCTGCACACATCTGACAGATTTAAAAATTTGCAACGACGCATTTAACGGTATAAGGGAAGTAAACTTTGTATCATTGTAAAGCCCTATCATTGGTTGTTTCCCCTGCGCTGTCTAAATGAGTTTCAGAAACAGTTTTGGCTTGCCAAACGAGGTTTAGTGTAGTGGCTGGCCAGGTCTACTTCTGTCGTTCACAATGGCTACACGTTTCGTTTGTTGTGTGTGCAAAAAGTGACTGTATTTGGGACCAAACAGTAAGTAGTATTTAATATTTTTAACTAAAAGTATTGTTTCCATTGTGATGCCGAAGAATAGATCTGTCTAAATATGTAAAATATATTACTGTGAGTGTGGTAGTTTTTAAGCGGTTTTTTTTTTTAAACGTGTAAACCTATGTGGACTCAAGGGTCAGTCGGGCGGTCACTAGAAGGCCGGCTGCGTGTCGCCAAAGAGTTAATTTTTAGAAACAGCATTTTTGCAAGTGAACCACCTGGAATACAAAGGCAAGATAATGTAAGTCATCATGGGGTCTACAACAGGGGATGCAAAACAGACGGACTCTCCTTGTGAGCTGGAGAGTGCCAAATCATTTATAATCTCTCATCAGATTATTCAGGAACTATGCTGCTGTGATCACTTTTGGGATAATTGATGCGTATGTGTGTAGGATGTAGGTAGTTGGGGTGTTCTTCCACTAATTCTTCCTGTGTTGCTTGTACATCAATATTTTGTTCATTGCTCAGTGATTTAGTCTTCTGCTCTTGTTGTATATTTGATGTAGTTTCTGTTCGCATTCCTTGTATAGTTTGTACATTTATATACTGCTTATGTTGGTCCATACATGCTTGTGGGTCAACCGCACAGAGCACATTCTCTGAACCCGGTGATGTGCTCTATGAATGTAATAATAATAAAATCCAAAACAGAATACCAACCACTTCACTATCTTTGCTTTTTTTGCGACAAAGAAAACACATTTTCCATCTCGGACTAAATTTTAAAAACAGTTTTCTGTCTCTAGACAGAAAAAAAGCACCAAACTTTGTGTGAGGAGCATATACGCTGAGAACATTAAAGACAAATACTTTCGTTTTAGGAATTAACAAATTATCGAATATAATTTGTATGTCTCTGGATAGCCTGTATAACTGGTGTAAAATGTTTATGTCTATATCACCCCAACACAGGCTATCTCACCAGCGTAAAATGGGGAAGAGGGGGGTAAAGGAGTTGGGGGTGGTGGGAACAGTAGTACCAGGATATTGCCCAGGCATTAAACAGGTGCAATAAGCAAAAAGGTAGGGATTCCAGACAGGGAACCCAAACTCACAACCTTCTGTTATCAGTGACAAGCATGCATTACTGGTATGCTACAGGCCAACCCATAACTACCGTAAGAAAATAGAGAAATTAAAACATAATAGAATGCATAAGTGAGTTTATATCACAAATGGACTAAAATAATGGCATGTGGTTTTCTGTGGCATTAACAGCATTGACTGAGATAACAAAGTTCCATTAAACACATGACTACTGCATGGAGAGTAGTGATAATGAAACTCCCCAAAACTAATTATTAAAACCTACAAAGATGACATTTTCAAGTATTACCACTTTCTCAGAACATTACACTTTCTTTAGAATACACACCACAAACAAAAGTTGGTTGATTGCTGCTTAATGGATAGTGTTGCTTAGAAAACATGGTGCCACAATGGGATGACTGCTGTCATAACAGGCCTCAGTCCAGGGAAACCAGTCCTAGGACTGTTTCCTATAGCGCCAGGCATCTGGCAGGGCAGCTACTAGATTGCCAATTTCTAAGCCTTAGGTATGATTTGGCTGGGGCATGGACCACTGCCCTCTCATCTCAGAAACAGATGCTTAACTCTTTGACGCCACCGCAGGCGGATTTCAACCGACAGCCGACTGACCGTAGAGGCTGCGCGGGTTGAAACCATCTGACAGATTCAAAAATTTGCAGTGACGCATTTAACGGTATAAGGGAAGTAAACTTTGTATCGTTGTAAAGCTCTATCACCGGTTGTTTCCCCTGCACTGTCTAAATGAGTTTCGGAAACAGTTTCGGCTTGCCAAACGAGGTTTAGTGTAGCGGCTGGCCAGGTCTACTTCCGTCGTTCACAATGGCTACACGTGTTTCGTTTGTTGTGTGTGCAAAAAGTGACTACATTTAGCACCAAATAGTAAGTAGTATTTAATATTTTTAACTAAAAGTATTGTTTCCATTGTGATGCCGAAGAATAGATCTTTCTAAATATGTAAAATATATTACTGTGTGTGTGGTAGTTTTTAAGCGGTATTTTTTTTTAAAACGTGTAAATCTATGCGGGCTCTATGTGGCCTCTAGGGTTTCTTAGCCCTGCGGGTCCCTGTGGGGTCAAAGAGTTAAACTGTTAAACCACCTAGGTGGTCACAAGACATGATGTGGGACAGGACAAGCTTAATTGTACCATTAATAGGAAGGTAATATGATGGAGATGATAGTAGCAGCTCTTAGCATGGCCGGGAGGGAGCAAGAGCTGCCCTGCCAGAAGCAGTGGAGGTGACATAGCAGAAAGGCAGACTGGAAGGAGCCATCACCAGGAGCCCAGAGTCCAGCCATCTGCCCGAATCAACAATGCCACTGAGCGAGGACCACCACGGGGATGGAGGAGCAAATCTGAATGGGTGCAAAGAGCAAAGCATTGCGGAAGAGCTCCAGGGAGGCTGAGAGGCAAACACCGTGGCGAGGCACACGGAGCCAAAAGCCGTCTGCTGGAAGCAACAACGCAATGGAGTAAGTACCAACGCAACGGAGTAAGTACCACCAGCGGCAGTGTACGCTACTGCCATGGTGTTGGAGGAACGAAACTGCAAGGGTGCACAGGGCAAGGCATGATGGAAGAGTTCCATAGGGGGACGAACAGCAAGCAACCCGAGGTTGAGGTGACGGAGCCCTGGCACTTCTGCCCACAGGCCGGCATCACTCAAGACTGAGAGAGATGTCCACAGTGAGCAGTCTGCATGATGGGTGGCTGGCACACCTCGGGGAGGAGGACCAGCGACCCCAAAGACCATAGCATTCCCAGGACTGTCAGAGCAAAAAGGGACCACCATCTGCTGACGAGGCACCAACTGCAGCCGATGGACAAAGAGGAGGTGCGGCAGGCACACCATCCAGGCATCATGCCGAGGAACGGGAAGATGGACGGCAAGAGGCGTGACAGGCGGAGGGAGGAGGAAGCCAGGAGGGCGTCCCATTGCCAACTTGACTGGAGCCACCCCAGAGGAGGAACCGGAAGAGGGGAGAGTGAAGCCCTCACCACTGGAAGGAAGCGTGAAGATGATTCCACAGATGGCAGGAGAGGAGGGCGAGTGCAATGCAAGATGCGAAGGCCAGCACCCGCCAAGAGGGTCACCCAGGCGTCAAAGGATGAACAAAAGTGAAACCTCCGTATGCGCAATTTGAGTACCATGCCAGGGGCACCAGGGTGAGACCACAGGCACCAGCAAGAGTCCAGGGACAGTGCCCCCAAATGGAAGATGGAAGTCCACCAAAAGGAGGCCCTCACATCTAGAAAGACGGTCGTGCAAACAGCAAGGCTATGATGCAAGAATCCTGGTTAAGAGATGAGGGTGTCAAGCAGCCATGGCTCAAATCTGGAAGGGGACCACCACAGGAAGGGGGCTTCCGCTGGAATGGTTCAACCACCAGAAGGGGCCCTCTGGTGAGAGATAAGGTACCCCGAAGCATCCCAGTGAGCCAGGGGGTGGGGGGTGGGGTGGGGTGGGGAGGCAAGCGACCACCTCAATGGCAGAACTGCAAAATTGGCGGCCAGAGCCAAGTCCACCTCTGGGAAGGACGAGTGGCCAGAGGGCATAGAGAAGCCAAAGGCCTCAGCCAGCCCGTCAAGCTGGAACTCAACTGGAGCATCCGACTGGTGGAAGCAAGCTTCCACACTGCCTGCAGGGGTGTCCCAACAAAGCAGAGGAAGATGGCTGTCCCCAGTAAGGTGGTGGCCAGGGGGTGGAACCTCTGTATGGTAAGCAGACATGCTGCCAGCGAACAATCACCAACAAGAGGACTGCAATTATTGCAGACCTGTAGAGGTGGGACAATTGGGAGGGCCCGACATATGCTGGTGTGGGACGGGGGCAGTGGGAACCAGAAGTACCCACAGCGGCAGCTGGGGGGGGGGGAAATCAAGACTTCCAGCGGATGGCGGAAATCACCAGAGGGCCGTGGCAGAAGCTGTGACACGCCTCACAGTGTGCCGACCACCACCAGGACACTTGCTGTGAACACGGGCTAAGAGCCAGGAGGAAGGAAAGGCAGGAGGGCATGCCTCTGCACCTTCCAGTCGGCACCACAGGTAACCAGTGAGGGGTGGCCTCCAGCAGGAGGGCCATGAGTGCCACCAGGGAGCAGAAGTGACAGGCAGTGTAGCATTGTTCGTATTAATGCCACAGCACCACACCAAGACATTCACCACTGCTTTAACACTCAACAGTCCCTTGTTCTTTGGCCATCAAAGTTTTATTCATCGATAAGTGTGAATCAGAGTGGCAGGCTGGTTTACAAACTCAGTAAATCTCCCCCCTTTCTATCTCGCCATTTGTCAACCTAGCTACCTTCATTAGTCGGCCCTCTCTATCTAACCCCACTAGAGTTTATATAACAGTATTAAATGTCTGCTGCTGACCTTTTCCAGTCTGCACGTGTGGTTGTGGTGAGCAACTGCATGCTTGGTGACCCTAGTGGACAATGCATGATTTGGAGTTACGGCTCTTTTGTATATAGTTATTGAGTGCTGCGCGACTTAAAATGGTGTCCGACCTCCCAGGCATGTCTGGCCTGCTAAGTGTTAAGTTCAGGCTCAGATCTGTTTTGGATGGATGTCCTCTTCTAAACTGTACTCTATGCCCCTCACTAACATACCTGCTACCTACTGCCTGGCATGCATATTGTTACAGCAGGTCTTTCATCCGCTGGCTCAGACAGCAGGAGGGCCGGGCCATATCCACCCCCAACCTCCACACACACACACAACCAGCACCACCATATGAGAGGAACAGTGGGAAGAGTGGAGTGCGAAGCCCTCGCCACTGGAAGGAAGCGCAAAGGTGTATTCCACTGGGGCAGTGGGAGGGTGATCACAACCCCAACTGGAACGCAGTATGTCAGAGAAGCCAGGGTCGTGAGCACAGGTGAACCGGAAAGGGGTAGTCGGTGGAACCAACACCAGGAAGTTAGGGGAACTGATGGTGGTATCTCCACCCCACCCCACCCCCCCAACACACACACGCTCGACCGGCGCCACTGCTGGGGCAGAACCGGAAGAGTGGAGTGCGAAGCCCTTGCCACCGGAAGGAAACATGAGGCACATTCCACCAGTGCCAGGCAAAGAGGGCTATTGCAACCCCGACCAGAACGCACTGTGTCAGAGGAGCCAGGCTCATGGGCACAGGCGGAACCAGAAAGGGGTAGTCAGCATGATCGACACCAGGAAGCTAGGAGAACTTCCAGTGGGTGGCCAGAGGATGGAAATGCATCCGCCCACACCCTGCCCAAGCTGGCAGGAGCAGAATGGGAAGTTAACTGCTGAGCAAGCAGAGAACATGCATACCAGAGCCTCCTCCATCACAACTGACAGTCTCATCAGTGGGTGGCTAACACTGAAAACACAGGGCAAAGGTGATCCACACGTCTGGCCTGCGCAAAAAAAACGTGCTTGAGAAAGTCAGTCTGTATTGGTCAGTGAGCTGTGCACACCGGTGACGCATGGTGTGCACATGCACGAAGGGGCCTTACCAGGGTTGCATTTTGTTTGGAAGGTGGGGTTAGGGATTGCTAATTGAGATATTAACACTTTGGGTCATGGTACAGTACTGAGACAAGAAAATGGAAGTTCAGCTGGTTGATGAAGGAGAGGCTGGAAACAGGATGGTAGTTAGTAAGTTCACTGGGATCAAGATCCCTTGGTATATACACTCAGAAGTACTTTATATTGTACAAGAGAAATAGAAACCATCACTTTAGAAAAGCCTCCATAGAAAACTATAATGGTTTAAGGGGGAAAAAATCAGTGATTTCAGATACCATAAGCTGATTCTCTCTGTTAGTGTAACTGTCTACTGTGGTAAAATGCAAGTAAATTAGTGTGTTCTTATGGCCTAGTAGCTGCCTTTGCAGAATGAGATAGCAGTGAGATTTGTACGAGAGCCATGACATAAGCTAAAAGAAAGGCAGTAGTTCCTCATCTGCTGATCCTCATTGTGACATTTTCCCCCAAAGGTATAGTACACAACAAAAAAATAAATAAATAAAACCAACTTACATTTATAGATTATGTAAACATATTTTCTTGCTGTTATAGTTTTCACAAAAATCCATGCACAACCGTACTTTATAAGACCCAGCAATAGATATCAGTTGCATGTATTTGGCACTATGTGTTCCACTACTTCTAAAATGGCTGTTTCTACTATTTCCTATTGTAATGAGATTATCAACCGATTTGTGCCACTGATTGATTCATATGATGGACCAGATGGACTGCTGCTTAATGCAGCCATCAGTAATTAGAGCTGGGGCTAGTGGGGTTAGGATCTTGAAGGACTTTGATGTGAAGTTCCACCCTTCCACCTCCTGCTGTGGTTAGTCTGACACCAAACATGTGAATCACTTGCTGTTGTTTGACATATCGTCTAGACTTCAGAGTTCAGATCTTTTAACAAAAAATGGGGGCTTTTTGTTGGTTAACGTCCAGTTGCAGTGGATTACCACAAGGTGTGGGGTGAGAAAGTGCAATAATAGAAGAATTATATTTGGTGATCTGAAAACCTGTCAGCCAATTTGCCTGAAGGTAGCCTGGCTGCCAACTGCCTCTAAATTGTTAATTTCAGCTCTGCTGATGCAAGAATCATGCCCGACAGCATTACAAAAGTGATAAAAGTAATTAAGGTAAATATTTTTACCAAATTTGTTGTAACCACTTTCAATGACGACCAGCTATTGATTACTTATTATTGATAATATTTTACTGCTGGTTCAATGGCATACATGCGACTTGGTTTGAGCTGCACGCTCCAGCGTCATGTTTCTAGCCGTTGAATAGCCATTTGCTTTATAAATCCATGCAGCATTGATGATATCAGATTTGTTGATGATATCAGATTTGTTCAGTTAGTAAAGTGTTGCAAATGTCCAAAAAGGAACACGACATAACTCACAGCATGATGGACAGCATCGTTTTGTGCGCTACTAACATTCCAACCAGAAATGGTTTATATTCCTAAAATTATCCAGAACAGTGTTTACAAGGACCTGCTCTCTGTTTACAAGGGCTCTTGGGCTAAATCCAAGAACCTAAAAGGCCTTGCATAGACTAGGTCCAAATCCCCTAACTTACACAAACCTTCAAGGACTTTGTGAGGCCTGTCCTTACTCCTCCAGCCTCAAATATTATCTACGTGCATCCAACCAGTGCTCGCAGAGCAAAAGCAAAGTACTGACTGACCAGTTGAATAGAATGCAGATACAGCAGTGGCCCCACCCACAGTAATGAGCACTTTCTCAAGCAGAGCCAGACAAGGAGTGGCACCTCTTTGACAAACATAGGAAACTAACATTACTCACACACCTCAACAATATCTTTGTTCGTTTGGCTGACGACAGTGTCATTATATTCTGTGTACTTGAGAAGCACCTTGTCCATATCAGAGCTTGCATACTGATAAAGCTTGTTGTTACTAGTGAAGATTATAAGAGCTATCTCACAGTCACATAACACTGACAGCTCGTAAGCTTTCTTCATCAGACCAAACTTTCGCTTTGTGAATGTAACCTGAAACAGAAAAAAAATCAATATATGTAAATTAAATTTCAATCTGAATAGTCTACTAAATAATTTAATTCAGGCTGATGGATAATACCTATGGCATCCCGAGTAATCCCAGCCAAGTTTCACTGTTAATAAATGTACATTGAAAAAAAAAGGTAATCATGTCCCACAAGATTCTTTACTCGGGTATCCCACCACTATGGCAAAGCTCCCCATAATTTATAGAATCTTTAATAACTAAAAATATAACTGCCAACAAACATTTGCTCATTTATGTGCTTCTAAATTATAGTGTGCTGCTGATCTATGACAGCAATTCAGTCTTCCTTAACACAATATTCCTAAAATAAGTATGTTTAAACAAACAAGAACAAATATTATATTGTGCACCCTGAGGATTCCATGTAATTGTCCTATGTTGTGTTTGTGTCGAATCCCAATTGTTAGTTTACGCTTAGTGAGCGAGCTGACGATAAAAATTAGGGATTCGCTGTATGCACACGTGGTACACCAGGGGCTAGCCGTGTGAAGACTAGGGTCGTTTAAAAGAAAGGGATGGCAGATCTTTTTTGAAGATCTGCCACGTTCCTTACTTTCGACTCTCTCTTTGCTACGTGTTTGGGTACGGTAGGCTCCCTTGATTGCATACGTCAGCATACGGTTGTGTCTAGCGCTGCCAGTACTTTGTTGGGGTCGTCATTTAAGTATGTTTAACTTATTTAAGACATAAACTTGACCCCAATGGAATTTGAAACATTTATTTAAAACTCCCCTTCGTTTAAAAAAAAATACAAGACAATTCCTGCCAATACAAACACAATTCCAAATAGTTTCAACAGTGCAAATTTGAACAGAAATAGTGATTTATTCCCGACTTTATAAGAAGCTTACATTTATTAACAGGACCTAAAAGAGACACACTAATCCATATTTGCAGGGACTGGTAGTTAAGTTTGCTCCATCTCAATATTCAGTTACTTTATTCTTTATGCATCACACAATGTGTCTAGGGTTCCCAGCCAGATTTGAGATGGCACATCTCAATAAAAGGACCTTTAAAAGACCTGAACTCTTTGAACTCATGCAGTTAGACAGTCATTAGATGGCATGGTGGTGCGTTAACAGCGGTGAGACAACAGATTAAAATAATTCTATTAGCATACAAAACAGCGTAATGAAAGTGTTAAACATTTTGAAGCCATAGTAGACACAGATCGCCACTGGCATTGGCAAGGCTTTGAAGCCGTAGTGACCACAGATCGCCACTGTGAATTATGATTTTTCAAAACTTATCCGCTAATCGTTTAAGGGAAAGAACTCTTGCAATCGAAAGCTGAATCATTTCTTCATGAGTTGCTTCCCTTTTCTGTGTTTAAACTGACAATGAGACCGGTTTCCGGCCATAATTTGAAGCGAGTTTCCACGTGTTCTGTCACTTGAGAAATGCTAGATTTACTCTTCAAATTAAACGCTGAAGAGCAAAATGAGATTGTTTTGCAAATTTATTATGATAAAGTGGATGAAGACAAGAGTATTTGTGCCTGAAAGACCCAAGAAAGTGATTACGAAGAGAAAAACATGCGAGCACGTGTTGTAAACAGTATCGAACAGACTGTGTATAAGGAATGGCGAGGACTTTTTGATTTCTTCAACTTCAGTTGTTTCCATCAAAGGATTTACAAAATTATGGAACAAGGTCCAAGAAACACAGTAAGAAATGAGTTTGGGGGATTTTTTTAATGAATTTTTGAAAAAAGGCTAAAAATCCCCCGTCCACCGGGACGGCTCGAGCTACGAACGCTATGGTAGCATTGAGTGAACAGACCACCAAAACGGTGCACCCAATAAAGTGGAAATTTTTCATGGACATTGCCTTTTAGAAAGAGATTCACAGGAAAATGACTACTACATTACTAAATATTTCACAATGGAAGCATTCACCAACAGATTCAAAATAGAATATACCTGATCATTGGATTTATTTACATTTGTGCATTGTACAAGCAGCAACATATGGAATTCGTAACACAGTTTTATTTCGTGGAAATACTGACTACCTTTGACACAAAATTGTATAGGGGACTTCTCTCTGTTTGGCGGTGTCGTCTGTCTTCTCAGGTCTCTAGCATTGTTTGCGATTTTCGAACCCCACAATCTGGGTCACGTGCTCCAATTGACAGACATGAGTGTAATGTGCTCCCTCATGTCCACACACACACTGCTGTTACTCATGAAGACACAAGAATAGTCCTGGTTACAAAACAGCTTATTTTATACAAGAAAAACAGGTGACTGCCGCTTGGAAGAAAAACCTTAGTTAAATTTATTGGAATTCTACTTGATATACCCTTTCGGTAGATAATAAACTCACCCAACGTCTTAATAGGTTAGGTTAGTTTGTAGACATATTTCTTATCTTTATCTATACACATTAGCTAGTTTAACTGCCTTTTAACGTAATTATCTTTATTTCCTTCTTACTCTACTTAACTTTCCTTAACACTAACAGGAAGAGCAGAGCGCACACTATTCATCATATATTTTTAATGTTTTTGTAGATCTATTCTTAGGTCTTTTGAGGTTTGTGCGTGTAAGAAACACAAAATTTGGCCTCTGCCACGTGTACACCGGCTTGCTGCTGCTGGCCCGGACAGTGGCACCGTTATGGCTCGCTCCCACCCGGTGAAAGCAGGGTGCGGGCTGGACAAAGGCACGCCTCAGAGTAGTGGTGAAGCGAGGACAGACGCAGTACAGACAATGTAACGTGCCACGTTACGAGAGCCGATACTGGGCAATAGACGCAGGGAGGTGGGCAATAGACGCAGGGAGGTGGGCAGAAGAGAAGGTGTGCAGCAGCAGTGGTGGCCTCAAATAAACATGTAGAAGGCCTGTGGCGAGTTCTTTTCCTTGGTTTGGAGAGAGAGAGAGAGAAGAAAGTTTACAGGAGCGAACCCGCTTCATCACATATAAATAAAATAATAAACTCGGCCAAAAAGGCGGTAAATCTCATGAGAGCTGTCACAGGCAACAGCTGGGGTACAGATCCAAAATCCCTACTAAACCTTTACCAAGCTCATGTAATCTCCAAACTACTGTATGCAGCACCTCTCTTAATCCACCTTAGGGCAAAGTCATATAGTGAAACTTCAATCGGTACAGGCTAGGGCACTCAAAGTAGTACTAGGAGTCCCGACGAACACCCAAAATCTAGCAGTGCTGGAAGAGGCAGGACAAAAACCTATAGAATTAATTATTAAGGAAAGGGCAGCCAATTACTACTACAAGATACAGTGTCTACCTGCAGATCACCCAGTCAAACAGATCCACACAACAGCTCATAAACACCGGACAGGTCAACCCACCCCACAACCAAGCATGCAAAAAAAAAAAAAAAAAAAAAAAAAACGTGCAGGAAATAGAACACACAGCAGGGGCAGACATTAACATAGAAGGGTCATACCCAGGCACAGGTCCACAAATTCCTCCCTGGACACTACGCCCACCACAGATCGACACGGACCTCACCAAATATAACAAAGAAACTCAGCTCATCAAAATACTCAAAGAATTCAGACAGAAACTCAACACTACCTATAAAGACCACTTCCCTTTATACACAGACGGCTCGCGTGACCTGACCATCCACACCACAGGAATAGGAGTCTATGTACCTAAAATCACCAGTGTTGCAGCAGAGCTCCCTACCCACACATCCATATTCACTGCAGAGCTCATAGCAATACGCACTGCCCTAAGGTTGATAGCACTACAAAACAGAAAATCTGCAGCAGAAAAATCCTTTCTAGTTATCTCTGATTCACTTTCGGCACTCCAAAACCAGTCCTCACAAAGAATGGACATAATATACAAACTTCTAATCCTCCATAATAAGTTTCATAACATGGGAATCCAAACAAACTTTCTCTGGGTACCATCCCATGTAGGAATCCACGGAAACAAGGAAGCAGATAGACTGGCTAAGCTAGCAATAAAAGACAATCCGACCACAAACGTCATCCAGATAAATGTACCCATTTCAGCAGAAGAGAGAAAAATAGCTATTAAACCAGCTATAAAAATACAGTGGGACGAAAAGTATAAAAAGGAAGCCAAAGGCACCAGGAGAGCTAGAACAACTCCCGAGTAATGAGCTCACACTTTTCCACTCCAACAGAACCAACCAAAGTAGAATTGCCAGAATGAGACTAAATGGAGAATACCATCTTATTCGTCAGGACCCGGTGACCTGCAGTTGTGGGGACAGACTTAACACTCCCCATGTCCTGCTAGAGTGCAACATAAGTAGCCAGGAAAAGGATACACTCAAAAATGCCCTACACAGTCTAAACCTTAACTTCAATCTAAAATCGTCTCTAAATCCTCCCAAAAAATTTAGACAATACATAATGGATCTGACAGCACAGGTAGTAAACGCCTACCCAGACGTTAGATATATTTAATATTTTTTTAAAATAAATAAAAAAGAGGGTAATAACCATTAAAATGCACCAAGTAAACCATAGGACAAGCATAAACTGTACAGCACTAAAAAGTAAAAGGCAAACACCAAGGTAGAGATAAGCAAAATATAGAAATAGGGCGACAGTAGGGTCGACCAGCAAGCGCTCCACCACTCAAGCCACAGGCAGCCACCTTCTTCCAGCCGTGCCAGGAAAGTGACTACATAGCCACCACCAGTCCAGAACACCAAGCCACGGCCCTCTTTCCTCCCCATTCCTTCCCCATGCCCACTGCCTCCCCCCCCCCCCCAGTGCGAAATCACCGCGAGGTGGAAGCACTTTCCGTCCTAAACCAACAACAACAACAACAACTGGACCAAGTTAAGACATGACAAAGACGAAGACAATCTACATGTTTCGGGGCACTATCCCTTCATCAGGACGACACAAAAACGACGAAAAAACAACAAAAACGAAAACAGAAGAAAAAGACTTAGCTTCAGTAGATGTGGCGCATGGGCTGAACAGCAGGAAAATGACTAAGGGACAGTGAGTAAGAAGAGTTAAAAAGAGGGGCAGCCAATCACCAGGTGGGTAGGAAAGGGTGGGGGTGGAGAGGGGGCAGGGTGGAGAGAGAAGCGTGTATAAGGGGGTGTCAGTGTGGGAGAGAAGGTGAGAGAAAAGAGAGAGAGAGGAGGAGGGATAAGGGGGTAAAGAGAAAAGGAGGGAGGTGGAGGGTCAGTGTTTAAGGTTGAGACCTGTGGGTGCCATGGTTTATTTTCTCAACTTAAAACTACCAGTAGTGACTTGACATGATGTCCTAAATTTGCAACCTCATGATAGTCTAGTGGCATTTACAGTTGTCTTGTCATCATCAAAGGGCCCCTTACATCTTGAAGATTAAGTCTTGATTTCCGCTCTTCTACCCTAGGATGAATTGGTATCTACACTACTGCATGCCTGTGTACAAGATTGATTGTGATTCATGGTTACTTCCTCATCCTATTGATCAGGTCTTCAATGGTTCACCCTCAAAACTCGGGGTGGCACTGTTACATGGCCTTTCTTGCCCCATACAGCTGGGCATACTGCATCATAGTCTCTGACTGGAACAGCTATATGCTACAACAAGGCTTTAACAAGCCTCGCATCCTCAGTCCAACAACATAGTTTCTGACACGTAGATCCTCTCCTTGCTACATCTTACTCAATCCAGAGTCAGTCTTATGCTGATGATATGCAACTGTATGATTCTTGCCATCCTAGTCAGATACATATCACTGTACCGACCATGCAGACATGCATCTCTGATGTTAAACAGTGGATGGCTGAAAACAGAATGAAACTTAACGATGATAAATCTGAGGCCCTCCTAGTTTGCAAAAAATCAGACCATTTGTTATGCTTTACCCCTGACTATGCAGGTAGGAAATGCAACCATACCTCTTGCTCCTTGTCCCCGTAACTTAGGGTTTATAATTACTGATGGCATGTCCCTAGACAATCAGGTTTCCAATACCTGCAAGGCTGTCTACTTCGAACTGTATCAGATTAGTCTGATCTGCAAACATCTCTCCGTAAAAACCACTAACATCCTTGTCTGTGGGTTCATCTTGTCCAGACTAGATTGCTGCAATGCCTTGCTTGCTGGCTGCTCATACTATCTCTTTCAAAAACTGCACAAGGTTCAAAATTCCGCTGCCTGACTTGTTCTCAAAGCTCATAAACATGACCATGTTACTCCTCTTCTAAAGACTCTTCACTAGATCTCCATACAGGCAGGCATCGACTGTAAAATTTCAACCCTGTACTACAGCTTTTCTCTCTGGCTCTTTTCCAACATACCTATGGAACTCACTGCCCTACCATCTGAGACATGCCAATACAGTCCAATCCTTCAAACGCCCCCTCAGATCACACCTGTATATGCAGCATCTCAGCTAGCTGATCCGCTAATCTGCTCGACTGGTTAGTACTGTATTGCATTAGCATGTGTGTCTACATGTATTCTGTCAGGTGCTTTGAGCCTGAACTCTGTAAGGTGGGGTACCGCACATTGCAAATTGCCCATTATTATTATTATTATTATAATACAGAGGAAGATAGCTGGGCTGCTTGGAGTCTGTAAGGTCTGCTTCTTGGCTTCTCTAACACTCTAACTGCCTGTGTCTCTGTACATTCAGGGTGGTGTTTTTATCTAGGCAAGGACATTCCTCCAGAACCTTCCCACAAATTCCAGAATCCCTCAGCCCAAATCACCATTGACAGGGTGCGTTCCAACCTGCCCAGTACAGCCCCTCCGGCCTATTAATCCACCCTGGTTGGTGCACTGGTTGCCCTGGTCTGATATCTCTACAGACACCTTCTTGCAGACCTGTTCTTGGTCATTCATTAATTTCTTGGTTATTCTATTAGGTCCTTTCCCCGTGCTACAAGTGGCGGCGGAATTGCAGTTATCTACAAATGTTCTCTCTCAAACTGCGTTTCCTTCAGCAACACACTGCCTTTCCCACACCCGTCGTTCGAGTGTCTTCATGTGACGCTTGCTCCGCCAAGCAAACCGGCGCATCTGCTTTGTTTATACAGACCACCCCCCAACAGAAAAAACAAGCTGACGGACACGATGTTTCTTTCGGATTTCAGCGATTTACTGGATTATTGCAACATTACTGGTGGATCTGCCGTAGTATTTGGTGATATGAATACGCAATTTGATGGCTCTAATCACCTGCTCACAATCAAGATGTGTGAACTGCTTGATGTTTTTCGTTTCACCCAGTCTGTCACCCATCCAACGCATGTAAAAAACCACATTCTCGATTGGGTCATGCACAGACCAGAGGACAGCATTGTACAGTCGACTACAGTCTCCACGACGTTATCGTCAGATCATTATTGTGTTAAATTTAACTTAATCATCCAGTGTCCGAAGCCAACTCAGCTGTTTATAACCACACGTTTCAAAACAGATCTACAGAACATGTTGTGCGGTCCTCTCACGATTGCTGAGCTTGATAAAGCCCTTCATAAAGCGCTCGATACACATGCTCCTGCCCAGCGCTGTCGAGTACACCTGCTAAAGGCAGCCCCCTGGTACCCGACCATCCATGACGAATTGCGTCAGGCTAAGCGTGCGCGCCGTCGCGCAGAAAGGCTCTGGCTGAGATCACGCCTCACCATACACAGACAACTATATCTTGCAGCGAAACGCTCTGTTTCCAAGCTAGTTTTTGCAGCTAAGAAATCCTTTCAAGCACAGTTTGTCAACTATTCCTCGAGCAAAAAGCTGTTTGAAATCTGTAACATACTAACAGGTCGAAACAAGAAATCGCCACTACCCACTGACGTTCCTGTCACACAGCTACCCGAGGCTTTGTCTCAGTACTTCCTCCGCAAAGTCGCGGATATTCGAGCTGAGCTGGACGAGATGGTGCTACACTGTGGACCTCCAACCCTTGCTGACAACCTGCCATGTTGTTCATTTCAATTTCTCCAGCCCATATCTCAGTCAGACCTGTGATATTAAAATCTAAACCTACTACCTGCCCTCTGGACCCCATAACAACCCACCTTCTCCTTGACTGCCTGGATGTTCTGCTCCCAACTCTCACTCAGATCGTAAACGACAGTCTGTCATCAGTAGTCTTTCCATCGCTGTTCAAGGCGGCAATAGTCAAGCCTCTTCTCAAGAAACCCACCCTTGACGCAAACAGCCTCAAGAACTACCGCCCAGTTTCCAACCTACCCTTCCTCTCAAAAGTGGTTGAAAGGGTCGTCCTAAATCAACTTCTCACCTACCTCAACTCAAATGACTTTATCTCTCACTCCCAGTCAGCATATCGGCCATTCCACAACACGGAAACAGCTCTGACTATAGTTGTCAACGACATTTTGTCTGCTCTGGATGGAGGCGATGTGTCTTTTCTGACCCTCCTTGATCTTTCGACTATACCATCCTCCTCAATCGTCTCCATGATGTATACGGCATCTGTGGGTCGGTGCTGGCGTGGTTCCAGTCCTACCTCTCTGGTAGAACTCAGTCTGTACTTGTCGCTGACCAGTTGTCACCCCCATTAGCATTGTCTTTCGGAGTCCCTCAGGGATCTGTCCTGGGGCCTATCCTTTTCATCCTATACATCAAACCACTATCATCACTCATTCATTCTCACACGGTCTCCACCCAGTCCTATGCAGACGACACCCAATTATACAGTTCTTGTCTTTCAGCTGATGTACGTGCCAGCCTCATGACCATGCAGACTTGCCTATCCGGTGTCAAAGCATGGATGGTCCACAACAGACTAAAGTTGAATGACGAAAAAACAGAGGCTCTTCTCTTCGGTAAAAGAAATGCTGGAGCGACTGAATATCCCACAGCAGTTCGGATTGGTGATGTCAACATCCCTTTCGCCGACTCTGCAAGAAACCTCGGTGTTATTATTACCTCTAACATGACACTTGACAAACACATTTCCAACATCTGCAGATCCGCTTATTTTCAGCAGCTTCCGTCACCTTCTGTCCGTTCAAGTTGCAAACACATTTGTATGTGCCTACGTTCTGTCTAAACTCGACTACTGCAATTCCTTGCTAGCCGGCTGTCCTCTGTATCTGCTACAGAAGTTACAGAAACTTCAAAACTCGGCCGCTCGCCTTGTCCTGAAAGCGTGCAAAACAGACCATGCCACACCTCTCCTTCACACTCTGCACTGGCTCCCCATTCAGGCTCGCATCGACTACAAGTTGTCTACTCTCTGTTTCAATTTCTTCACCTGTGCATGCCCCAGCTACTTTTCAGAACTTCTTACAATCTACACTCCAGTGAGACAGCTCTGCTCCTCTTCCGATGATCGCATTCTCTCAGTACCCCGCATCAGGACAAAAACATATGGACAGCGCATGTTCACCTTCTCGGCATCCACCCAATGGAAATACTTCCCCACAACATTTGCCACTCCCCATCACTACAGACTTTCAAACATAACTTAAAAACTTTTCTTTTCCGCAAGTACCTTGACTGACGTCGTGACTGCCTGTCTGCATTAACCTACAACTTCCTCTGTTCATCCTCTCTTATGATACTTTTCTACCCACCTGGTTCTGTAGGACGATCTATATCCCAACCTGTGTTTCGTTCATCTCTCCCTCTGTGTGTTTGCTGCGTTCATCTCTCCCTCTGTGTGTGTGTGTGTGTTTCGTTATTTTCACTGTGTGCCTCGTCTGCGCGGAGTGTGCATGTAATGCGTTCTCGCGCGTTACAAATTCCACATTTATTATTATTATTATTTACCGTTCACCCACGAATCATTAGGAAGCACCTACTCAGTTTCTGCTTAAAAGACAGGTCTCCTACCCTGAGACTTACTGTCTGGGTCACTCTGTGGACTTTGCACCTTCCTTCCAGGTGCAGACTTGCAGAGATTAATGAACTACATCAATTCTCAAATTCTTCTGCTGGTGCTCTCCAGCCCAGCATCTGGGTTATCAAGTTTTGGTTCACTCAGCTAGTTAGGCTCACATGTTCTCCATTGTTCTAGAGAAGGAGAGGTGAAAGTATAGGGTACGGAGTGCTTTATGTTACAGTAAGAAGTAATATAAATTGAGATTTTGTGCATCAACAAGGCAATCTGCTTACCCTCACATGTTCTTGCTTCTGACATATAGATCTACTGACCAGTGTGTAGGCTAGCAAGTCAAGTGGCTATGTTCTATGCATGCAGATAGCAGTCTGGGGTGAAATGCAGAATGAATCTTGAAATTATTAATTGGAGCAGCAATCGAAGGCTGCTCAGAACCTTACCACAAATTTAACCCATTCTTGTTGGGTTTTTTTTCTGGGTCTGCAGAAAGGGAATGTAAACTATAACACCATCAGCGTAAGTGCTCATTCTCCAGCACCACAGTGCAACCCCATCTTTCACTTTTGAGGTCTGTTGAGGTATGCACGAGATGCATACATGGCTGTACTGAGTATTATCTGCTAATACACAATCGTGACATCATATGATCTGACTTCCCCTTTTCAAGTTTGACCAGGTAAGCTTTTCTGACCATAATATAAATTAACTACTCAGTTTTTTCACAATCATCGGTTGTTTCCCCTGCACTGTCTAAATGAGTTTCGGAAACAGTTTCGACTTGCCAAACAAGGTTAAGTGCAGTGACTGGCCGGTCTACTTCCGTCATTCAAAATGGCAACACGTGTGAAGAGACGAGGGTGGAATTATGTTTTAATTGAAAATGGAACCATTCACCAACAGATTCAAAGTGGAATACTCCTGATTACTGGATTTATTTACCTGTGGGAAGTGTACAAGCAGTGAAACCTTCTTTTGGTTCAATTTTCGTGTGTGTGCAAAAAGTGACTACATTTGGCACCAAATAGTACATACTATTTTATATTTCTAACAAAAAGTATTGTTTGCATTGGAATTTAGAAGAATAGATCTTTCTAAACATGTAAACTAGATTAGTGTGAGTGTGGTAGTTCTTAAGGAGTATTTTTTTTAAAACACGTAAATCTATGCAGCCTTAATGGTTTCTACATAGGTCTTAGCCTGCGTCTCTAAAGAGTTAAACTTTAGCGAACCTAAATATAAATTTCCTGTTCTAAATTTGTATTTCTTTAGCAATACTTACCATGACCCAAAGTGCTATATTCTCAATTAGCGATCCCTAAACACACCTTCCAAAATAATATACCCACCAATTCAACCCTGGTAAGGACCCTATGTGCATGTGCACACAGCTCACTGACCAGGTCACCCTGACTTTCTCAAGCCAGGGAGCCAACCAGCAGGGAGAACGGTGGGCCTATGATGGGTCATGGTAAGTATTGCTGAAGAAACACAAATTTAGAACAAGAAATTTGTATTTTCTTGTCACAATACTGTACCATGACCCAAAGTGCTGATTAGCACAAAAAGGAGCTGCATGACACCAAAACTTACCAGGGTGAGGAGGACAGAGCAGACCAGTGGTGGTGGGTGACAAACAGCAGCCACCCCAAAGTCCATCCTCCCGGCGGCAAGAAAGATCCCTGAGGGAACTCAAGAAAGGATCTTCCGAGCGCCAGAAGGCTGCCCACAGAACTATTTGGAGCATGAACGCCTAAGAAGCGAGCAAGGCGGCCAACGCCTGAACCTCAAGCATGCGAGCAGCGGCCAAGGGCAAGCAGGGTCCTGCCCCTCTCCCCCCCTCTCATGTAGTCAACCTAGCGAGAGATGCGGGCGTTCGAATCTCGTGCGGTCAGCCAGGCTGCAGGGAGAGGAATAGGTGTCTCTGGGGGGAACATGTAAGGGACGCGTACGATGTCTGTACACACCCAAGCTCAGTCCGGACAGCTGACTAAGTCGGGGACCAGTCACCAGGGCTCCAATTCATGACAAAAAACCTGGCAAGAAAGACAGAACAAGAGGCAGAAAAGCACGAGCCATGCTGGGTCGAAGGCCAGATGCCAACATGACTAGAAAACCCGTTTTCAAAGTCAAGGCAGCGAAGGAATCTGCACGCAGAACTTAGGAGGAGAGAAGAGCGATGCCAAAACAAGAAGAGGTCCCAGGTCAGATCCCCAAGAAGTGGGCACCCTAACCCAAAAGGGAAGAACCCAGAGATGCATCCATCCTGGGTGGAGGGTGCACACTTGGAAGCCTGATGACACCCATGCCAGGTTGGTCCATGGCTGGAACAGGGAGGCGAACACAACCGTTTCTGGAACCAGTGAATGCCTGCTGGATGGGTCGCAGGAACAGCTACCTGAGGAGGGCCAGTGGAACCATCGACACCATCGTTCCCACCAGTGATGCCAGTTGCCATGCAGTTAAGGGACCACCCACCAACGGGGCACCAACTGCTAGAGACGGTTGAAGTGTTGGGCCGCACATGGACCGTCTAGACAACGGTGTCGAACGCAATGCTGATGGACAACAGACCATCTACTCTTGTCCTTACTGAAATAACTGTTTTACCGCGATACACAGCTCTGAAGCTGTTCAACGACTCCCTTGGCACTTCGCCCGGCCACTAGCCCTTGACGTCTCCTGTCTCCGGCAGGATAAAACCACCTATCTTAATCAATCCGAGTCCCAGACTCTAAGACAGATATGGCAAGAGCAGTTCCAACTAGAAGGCACAACTAGCAGTCACTTACTCGTCTGTCTCGTTGACTTGTCGGCGACATACACCCTGTGCAGAGCTGCCAACCCCGTTCAGTACTTCTCAGTAAGATTTTGAAAATTTGTCAGTAAGATTACAATTTTGTCAGTAAGATTTTTTTTCCAAAACACAACAACAGGAAATGTTTCACCAGTATTTTAAAGACATATTTTATATACACACTGTACACTGCTGTAAAAGGGACTACTACAGGGACATCTTGGTTGCAGACTTGCAGGTCTGCAACAAGTCGTGCAAACAAAGTGTGCAAACAGGGTCTCTGCCTGAATGACTGATAGATCGGCCGAAGATTCTGGCTTGCTAGTGGAAAAAAAATTCATCAGTTTCAAAGAATTGTTAAGTGCCAAACTTTTCTCAACGTGGCAAGCAGAACTACAATGCCTGCTAACATCATCCAGACCACGCGAAATTTTAAAATCAAGTTCACATGAAACACATCGTGCATACGCGTTCGACACTTTGGAAGCAACGATGCATGGGAATTCCTTGGAATATCCTAGAAAAAACTTCTGGTAATATGGTTTCGCTTTTTTTTTTTTTAGAACCACCTTTTGGCTCCATGCTTTTTTGTTTGGAAATCGAACTGACGCGCATTGCCGAAAGGCGAGACCCTTACAAGATTTCGCCTGCGAGATCTCTAGCGAGCGAGTGTCTGTAAGAAACATCCAAGAGTCTCAAGTTTTTCAAGCCAACATGCGGTCATACGAAACCCAGAGCAGGCACGAAAAGTCATTGTTTTAGTCTAAATAAAAGGTTGTAAAAGTATATCTAACATCGGAATGCACTTTCTGAATTATTTGATGCATAATCTGTCAAAAATCGACGTTTGTGTACGTGCATTTTAAAGATTTGTGTCGGTACTGTTATTATCGACTCTAACGAAATACCAAACAGCCATCAAAAGCCATGGTTTTAGGTCTAAATAAAAGGTTTTAAATGTATATTTAACATCAGTATGCACTTTCTGAATTATCTGATGCACAAAATGCCAAAAATCGACACTTGAGTACATTACGTACAGTCAGTACTGTTATCGTCTGCTGTGTATACGAAATATCGAACAGCCACGAAAAGTCATGGTTTTAGGTCTAAATGAAAAGTTTTAAAGGTATACCAAGCATCCAAATGCACTTTCTGAATTATTTGATGCATAAAATGCCATAAATCGACATTTGAGTATGTACGTTTTGTGTCATTGTCTGCCGTGTATACGGAATACCGAACAGCCATGAAAACTCATGGTTTTAGGTCTAAATAGAAGGTTTTGAGTCAATACTGTTATCGTCTGCTCGTTTGCCGTGTATACAAAATAACGAACAGCCACGAAAAGTCATGGTTTTGTCAGCCATCTTTCTCAGCTCCTCCTGAGTCCTTGCGAGAAAGCCCTTTAATACAAGATCGCGTGTGCCATGCAAAATGCATAGGAATTTACTACTGGTTCTGAATGAATGAACTAATCTGTGTTTAACAATGCTGTTCTACCAGACTTGCTACATTATGGCAACACTGGGAGACAGTGAATGGAGATGTCGCCATTTTGTAGTTAAAAGATTCTATCTGCTTCTGGTGGGTGGCAAGAATGTGGAGCCACGTGCCCCATGAACCTCCCCGAGCTGGCAGGAACACAGGTGTCTTCTCACTTCACTAGGAAGTGAAGAAAAAACATGTGCACCCATGCCTCTGCCATCATCACCAACAGTCCCTCCAGAGAGTGGCTTACAACCGCTTCCTTCCCCCCATCTGCTCCGAGAGCAGCGGAAGTGAAATCAACAGATAGCAAAAGCACCCAGGCTGCAAGGGACGATGCCTCGACTGCCTGGCAAGGTGCACTGGTGAGTCAGGCACCTGCTTGCCGTGGGTGGGTGGGGGTGAGACCGTTCGTGAGCAAGTCCACCCCCATCGGTGCAAGACCATAGGGACACCAAACGGAACCAGAAAAACCAGTGCCTGCCCCTCCCCAGGGGTCCTGCAAGAGTAGCCACCACACTACTCTAGCCCCTACAGAAGCTGGAAATGGTCTGAGAGAAATGCGATGCCCTTGCCACCAGAAGGAAGCACGAGATGCAGTCCACAAGTGGCATATCTTGCTTTCTCTGAGAGAAAGAGAAGAGGGTGATCGCTACCCCAACCGGAATGCACCGTGCCAGAGGAGCCAAGTTATTCAGCAGACATTTGTCAGTCCCCAAGCTCATTTTTGTTGAGACTCACAAAAGACATTCCTTTGTCATTGCAAGTAATCCATACAAACTCAAACAGCTCACATTTATTTTCAACAAGGCTTTTTAAACTGCTTTACTGGACCAGATTTTGAAAAAAAAATTTTCATGCAGGGTATAACTTTGAGAAATGGATTTTTGGAAAAGTTATACCCACACCCACAGCTCTATGATTCCATACTGCAAATGAAATATAGCCAACTGCTTTTATCCAAATATCCATTCAATAAAAAAATGTTTAGCAACTGAACTAGAAAATATGGGAAGAATATATATAAAACCCTTCATTTTTTACCTTAGGATTTTACTTTTGGCAGAGGATTTTGAGAGCCATCTGTCACAAGAATGAAATGCAAATGTTCTCAAATGTCTGCATGCGCTACAATGCACATACACATACACATCACGTGTGTTAGCTATCAATGTAACAACACCCACCTGTCGATTACGTTCATCATTGATGCGCACAATCTGTATTTTCTTTCTTCCCATTGTTTTAAATAGTCCAGGGAATGCTGAAAAAAAAAGAAATCGATTAATTTTTCATATTAACAATAGTATTATTTAGAGCCTGAGAAATAGGAAAGAATACAGAATCTAAAGCAATAAAAAGCAAAAATGAAGGCCAACAGTTATGAAAATGGCTAAAGCATATACCAACGATGCCTTAATGATCTGTTTAACTTCCAAACTGCAAACTTCATCTAACAAGAGAATGTATTTTATAGCCACAATGGCCACAAGTATTGCTGGTCTATTACACATTCAAAAAAAGTTGATCATCAGATTCCTCTATAAGGTAAAATAAAAAGACCCTATGTGCTGGTAGAATTAAATATATATATATTCACCGATTCAGAAAACAGTCTTAAAAGGACTTTTTAGGGCACAAACATGACTTTATAACATTAAATTGCATCATGAGGTGTCACCAACTGGGAATTTGCATATCTCCCCAAATGGAAAGCAAACACCTGTTTCACAGATGACCAAAACAGAAAACATGTTCGCAGCTTGGTCATAATAGGAAAAAGGCTTTACAAAGCTACCATTCTAGGAAAAGCATGGATTTCCCTAGTGAAGTGTTATCCAAACCAATCTTTTTTAAATCAACAAAAGGGTTCCAAATCCTGCACCTGGTGCACTTCAGATTATCCAAACCAATCTTTTTTAAATCAACAAAAGGGTTCCAAATCCTGCACCTGGTGCACTTCAGATATGTTAATTAACTGACAAACCTCCACCCACCCACCCACCCAAAAAAGGTGACAAAAAATTCAGGACCAGGAAAGTTATAGTTTAACTCCTTGTTACACAATTTAGGAAACTTATTTCTACCCAATCCACCTGTTTACATCTTTAATCTGTACTATTAATGGCAGTGGCACAAACAGCGCAAGCAACACATAACAGTGGAGGGGGAAGGGGTCAGTCCGGGTTATTTTCACTTCTTTGCATTTTTGGGACATAAGTATCTAAACTATCATGTCCAAAAATATTTTGGTTGAAATCTACCTAAAAAAAGATTTGGAAAACGCTAATTTATTAAGCTACCTGACAGCTACAGGGTGAAGAACATACAAATCACCCATTATAATAGTTTATTTGCATCTAGTATCCCCAACAGAACGCCCTGGTATTGTATGACTGCCTTGGTTGTCTAGTGGTTAAGGCGTCCGCTTCCGAGGCGGGAGGTCGGTGGTTCACATCCCGGCCGAATCATACCTAAGACTAAAAGATTGGCAATCTAGTAGCTGCCCTGCCAGATGCCTGACACTACAGGGAACAGTACTAGGACTGGTTGGCCCGGTGTCAGTATAATGTGACTGGGTGGGACTGAGATCCGTGTCGCGCCAGCAGTCCCATGTGTGGCAGCATGTAAACTTTGTCTAAGCAACACCGTCCTGATTTGCACTTAGTTTGCGGTTGGACATTAAGCAGCAAACATCCAACTCCACCCTCGTATTGTACATCATTTGAACCCGCATGGTCACCATTTTTAGACCCTTTCAATGGCTAACAGCTATGAACCAATCAAAATGAGTTTAAAGAAATTTCAACTATTCTGAAACCCGTTGCTAGGGAAATACTGTTGGTCTTCACTTTAAGTCTTCAAATGCTAATACCTTTACTCTATTAGGCCTACATAGTTCTTATATCAAATTGTACAGAATTAGCTGTAAAATTTCGTGCTACTCATAACTCAAAATCCAAAATGTTCACCTTATGGTCCCTTTCATCAGAATAGGTCACATCCCTTTAGTGGTCTAAGGGAGGTAACTCTAAAGGAAAATGGTTCAGTGTCTGAAAACATGACTTACTTCTCTTTCCATCATACTGGATTCTGTTAAGCCCTTTTCAAAAAGTGCAGTAACCAACTCTCCCCCCCCCCCTTCTGTTCCCATTGTACAGCCTGCCATTCACCATTAAACCAACAGACAAAAGCTACATGGCAACTCCTACTAGAAGGGCTGGTTGGTTGCCTGGCTGGTTGTGCGGGGTTTAGCACTACACCACCAACAGCAGCTATAACATGGTGAAAGGGTGCTAATACATCAACAAAAGCAAACTAAAGTGGTGTTTAAAAAATCAAAACAGCAAAATGCTGCTTTAAATATGATAAAAGGTATTCATGGTGATGGAAGGTGTTTCATGGGAAAAGGATCCACACTGAGATGGCTGATATGAGCCAAAATAAGAACAATGACGGGTCAGTTGGCCCCTTGCAGCTGAAAATGAGGAGTCTTTTTCCAAACTCATGTGTCAGTTCTGCCACTCAAACAAGATAGTTTTCAAAGCCAAAGGCAGTTCACAGAATAGCCATTTATTGAGAACATGTGCATCTCTGTGATTTGGCTCACAGTACCATCAAGAGACTGTCCACAAAAAAACACTGTACTGTAAAAAAGCAGTCATAATCCTAATTGGTGTGGGAGGAGGAAAACAGCTTCCTGTTATTCTTGCTAGCCCAGTTCTCCACTGGTTTCATAAAGGACACATCAGTGAATAATGGTCCAGATAGATAAACCCTCATCATCACATGCTTCAGGATATTGTCTTGCAGAGAAAGGTTCTCCAGCAGGTGCTTTTACTGGCTCTGCAAGAACTCCCTCACATGCTTGTAGAAGACCAGGATTTGTTTTTTCGCATCTTGTTGACTTTGTCATTTCTGAGGAACTCCTATACTTCATCACCAATCAACAAATCTGCATCAGACTTCTGATTATAGGCCAGAGAAAACTGTACCTCACACAGCTGAAACCCAGAGAAGGCCGAGGGCTTTACAAAAATTTCCATCAGGCTCCTCACCAGCTTCACCAAGGATTGGCGAAGAAGGTGGATCTTTACCTCTTCAGCCTGAAAATCTACTAAGACCTTTTCAAAATACTCTGTGTGGACATACATTAAGAAGCTGGCAAAGAGATGGTTGGTAGGAGAACACACAAATGTGAAAATTCTTTCAACCTTTGAGACTGCGTATACTGAACCCTCGTCTCTCTTCATCCTATCATCCCCCTCCTTACAAAATGCCTTGAGGGCATCCCAGTTGGCCAGCATATGATGAATGTATCTACAGCACACCTAAGCTGTTGGGCTAAAATGGAAAAATTAACTAGAACTGTATATAAAAAAAATTTGGGTATGCCAAAACATTGTTACTGCTAAGACCAAACCTTTACTGGTGAGGTATATTTAATATATATATATAGATCAAACAAATGCTCTTAGTTGGGAAATTAAAAATCTATTAACCTGCAGATGCTGAGCCACCATGTGCACACATGCTTAATCATGCATTTTTGTTCAATGCCACAGAAATCTTGTTCTCCTTTGAAGCGCTCCAGATGTTTAGAACTTTAATTAAAACAGTAGACGCTGTGAGAACATCTTCAAATGAAGGCAGGCATTCAGTTGCAGCTTTTCTGGCAGCATTGTGGATGACATGCAGCAAGTAGCCAGCTAAAATGACATCCTTGTACTTCTTTCTCATATAAAAATATTAATCGGAACCCGCGCACATGAAATAGTTGTAATTTGATTTATGAAGTCGTAAGAACATCACACAAATCAAGGTGGTGTAATTTTTTCAGAAAATCATGATAAAATTAAGAAAAAAATTCTAAGTAAGCAGGTTTGGTAATGATACCTTTAATGAGAGGAGTTGGCATAGCTACCTGATACTTTAGTTTTAGTCCCTGAAGACAATGTATATTCAAGGGATGTAACTCCAAGTCAAAACAATGATGCCTTGCTTTTTTGGGGGGGGAGGGGGGGATTATTTTGCACTTACTATTGTTTACATGTATTGTTTAAAACTGCTTAGTGTTGAATACCATTTTCATCAGTTTATTTGTGGTGACATTATTTGAGAAAACATGGATGTTTATGTTTATTGCTTTATCAACAAATGCCTCCAACAGATCCTCCACATCAAGTGGTGCGATAAAATGGCTAACTGGGGACAAGACAAACCAGGACCAAGTGTCAATCCAGATCAGGGAAAGAAAATGGCAATGGGTCGGACTCATTCTGCAAAAAGAGACCTCAAATGTCACTCCACAGTCACTTGACTGGAATTCACAATGCAAGCAAAGATGGAGGCACCCAAACCAGACCTGAAGACAGAGTCTAAATGAATACCTCAAAGTCATCAACCTGTCTTGAGAAGACGCAAAAAAGATTGCAGCAGACCTCAGGAAGTAAAGCACAACTGTTGAGATCCTATGCTCAACAAGGCTAAAAAAGGATTAAAGTAACTAAACACAGATGAATTCAAGAATCATCATCATCATCATCAGAAAAAGTGACCATTTTTTCAAGTCACCGCTGCTGCATCATAAATATCTAAAGTGGTTTCTCAACACATTCCCAACAAAGATTTATGAGCTATTGATACCACTGCGTACTCATGGGGACACATAGATTTTGCCATGATTGAAGTAAAAAATGCTTGGAAACTACCTCAAGTGCAGTAGTTTACTTTATCATGTATTTCGAAAGATCAATTTTTTAACATCAAAACAATTATAGAATTTTACTGAAAAACTGTTAATTAGTACTTACTATTTAGTGTTGGACACAGTCACTGTATGCACTTTACGCACCTACACAGTTTTGCTGCATATAAGAATATAAGAAAGCCATGACTTCCCCTGTGATCTCTATGTATCTTATAAAAATGTAGGGGGAAAAAACAATCAGCGATACAAACATAATTCCAACTCAGGCTAAAAGAAACATTTAGAAAAATGATTTCTACCTAAAATCTATCCAGAGTGAATTCTAGGCAAAAGGCGGCATTGAAAAAGGTACCCAAGTGAATGCTGCAACATGGCAGGCTACTAACTACATGTACTAAACAAAATCACATGGTTTCTTTAGCAAATTTTAGAATAAATTGTGTACTGTGTGGTCTAAGGGAAGGAGCTCTATAGAAAAATGACTGCTATTGGAAAACACCAGTGACATCCACTCTGGCAGGCCAGTTTTTTCACATAATTTTAAGTTATTGGAAACCCCTCTCCTAAGTGCCGGCAACCGTAGCAAATTTCTATTGGTGTACCATCTCCAAAAAAATTGGGGATGGGTTAATATTTCAAATATTTGCCACTGTGACAAAGTTTACTTTGACAGTCATGACATGATTCATACTGTGACTATATTCTAAGCAAACTATATCTCTGTAGCAACGAGTTCTAAAAAAAAAAAAAGTCAAATAGCATATAAAGAAACAATGTTTAGGTTTTCCCTTTTTCTAAATGCATATGTGAGATGTGTTGGTTATTGGTTGAAAATAATCCACCTACCTCAGCATCGCCTACCCAGAAATGCTGTAGATATGTTGTTTGGCATTCAGCAAAAAAACGAAATAACCTGGCTTAACTACATAATGATGGTATTGTACAAGTTTGGGTTTGGCGTTGTTTGGGAGCACCAGGGAGTTGGTGATGCAAACATGTTTCTACAGGAATTCAAACAAAGGCTCCTGGATTGTTATAAACAGGACTGGCATAGTAAGATCTCCAGTAACCAGCGTTTTTCCTCCTACTCCCTGTTTAAAGCTGATATTTCTCTTAGTGGCTATCTTTTATACCTCAAACATGTAGGCTTTAGGGATGCTCTTACCAAATTTAGGCTAGCAATTAACAGTCTGAATTGTCAAAAAAAATGTTTATATGTACATCATACTATGGAATGTCTATATTGTTATTCTGATGAAGATTCTTCTCATACCTGATGGTTGTACACCCTCTGGTACTAAAGATATATATACAGTGCATGGTAAAAAGGTTCGTCTGTACATCTGACCAAGAAGGCATATTTTTCACGATGGGCAGTGGAGTGCAGTACAGATCGTGGCAGTCATGCACCCTTCAATTTTAAGTGTGATTTTTGTGTGGATATTTCATTATATCCAGCAGTGTTTGGGTTAACATAAATTACAGTAGCAATAACCCAAACCATCTCCATCACATTCTGACATAATGCATTAAACTAAAGTTGCTATCTACATGACTGCAATGCTGTAGCAAACCTACACTTGCACACTATAACATGTGGGCTAAACAAAGCAATTCTAAAGCCAAACTCATTTTCCCCTCTCAGGTGCGCTGAATCGCCACAAACGACTCTACAATAATGAAGTAGAATGTGATGCTGCGGAACTGTTACATGAGTAAAATATGGTACCACTGTAAATTGCATGCATAACACTTTGCAGACTGAAATTTAACTAATGTCATGACAATTGCTTTCTGTAGTATACAGCATACAACAGATAAATTAAATGCAAAAACTGCACTTCTATTAAAGAAAAATATTATTACTACACTGTACCAAGAAGTTGAATTAAGTGTCACTCATGAACTTACACTACAAATTATATATTTCCAGGGACTCTCTAAATCTGATTGTTGTTAGTAGTTAACTATTGCTGTATTAGAATCATATACAGACATATATATTACTAAACTACACCCACATCAGCCACATTTACTGCATGAACTTTGATCTGCAATCACTCCCTTTCCACAAAGTCCAAATGCTGAGTCAGTATCTAAAAACTAATTACTGGTCTCAGTTCTGAAGGAAAATCTTGAGTCACTAAAACTAGTAAAAGCAAATTCCTTGACTTCTACTTCCAGTGACTGGAAAACGTTTTCTGAATTTCCCAAACTTATCCAGTTGTTCCTAACAAACACATACTCTGACTACAGACTGTTGTGGCAGTTGAGAACTGTATGTGTGCCTAATTATCTCATCATTAGGGTGCTGTGATACTCTGGAGAAACTGTCGACAGATGCTGGCTCAAGTTGTATGAATGTGATGTCAATAATAATCTAGCATTTATAAAGTGCCTATCCCTGATCTAGATGCTAATAGACAAAGTACAAACACATGCACAAGCACACGAATACAAGTTATCAAAAATAGATATGCTTTGAGGTTGGATTTGAAGGAAGAAAACGAAGGAGAGTGTTTGATGTGAGAGGGCAGGGAGTTCCAAAGTTGAGAGCCATAGACAGAGAACTAGCGGAAGCCATGAGACCTGCATTTGAAGTGTTTTTGTTATTTCAGTGTTTTGTCCATCTACATCAATTGGCATCCTCTGGACATCAATCATGTGAAAGTGAGCACTGGAGATGATGCGTTAAGAGAAATCACAAATATCCCCAGAAAATGACAGTGGGGTTCGACTGCACATTGGCACATCTCAGAAGTTTCTGAACAGAAGCGAGAGCAAAAAATCACCCACAACACCATCAGCACAACATGGCACCTAAGCATACGCATGGCTGACTTTTCTCCTCACACACTTTGTTGTAACAGTGATACTGTCACAGAACACCTCAAAACTTTTCTTAAATCAAAACCTGTTGAATCCAACAAGAAGTACTGGAAAGTACGGGATTGTTGAGCGCTTCCAGTACTTCTTGTTGGAGTTATCATTTTATAAATGCACAATAATTCATTTTTATTTAAATTCCAATGAATCACCAAATTTGACAAGAAGCAGAGAAAACATGTCTGTTTAGCCTGCAAACACAGCTCAGATCCTTCAAGCAGTAAGTGGGCGAGACTGAAAAGGGCAACAAGATTTAGGGTTGCTCAACTTGACCATAAGCAGGATTTTTCTACAAAATGTGACCAAAGCCAGGGTAGTCAGAAACTAGTTCTTTCAAAATGCTTACAATGGACCAGATCATCAAGGCAAACAAAAATTCTGCTTCAGGTAAAAAAATAAAAAAGGCCAACAAATAGAGCAAGTAGTTAGGATTTTGTTATTATTTTAGGTTTTGTTTTGCTGGTTGGTTAGTTTTTGGGTTAGCCAAATGGTCACTGTATGATGGGCTCTTTCCCTTGCTGTTTGCACCCATCACAGTGGGCAGCACATTCCTAACATGGTCTTCAAGACAACATAAAAGTGTGCACCCTCAACACCACAGTGGACACAAATATCCTTGCTGCCTATTTCTGCACCATTTTACGGCAGTTCATCAGGACTGGTGCAAAATAGAGATGTCTTTATCTCAAGATTTTTTTATTAGATCAGAGGATGGGGAAAACATCTGTTTCACTCAAAAAGTTGAGAAAGAAGAAATTCTTGGCACTGACTAAATTTTCTGTTGCAGTAAAGAACATGTGGGTTGATGCATTCCACACAGAGAGATGTGGCCCTTGCACTCTGAGTAGATGGAAAAGCATGGTTATGTTTGTTCTGCAAGATGTGGAAGATGCAGGGGTCTCCCCAACTGTCACATCTAAAGAAAAGTGTCAGGAAGCACTGCCAGCCTGTTTGCTTTGCTTCTATTATCTAAGTTGCACTTTTTCAGAGGACAGTCTTTTTCTGTTGGCTCAGCGCCTTTTTGCATCTCATAGGGCTGGTAGTGTTCTGCGCTGGAGTCCAGGATGGGTTCAGGCAGCCACACAAGGTCAGCATCACTTGACTCAGCTGGATGACAGAATGACCAATCTTTATGCTTTCAAATCTGAATTGTGTAATGTTTCTCAGCAGTGTTCTTTCTTCCACTGCATGTAGGTCTAGTTCTTCATGGTATGCTGTTTCTGGAGTTTAGATCCAAGGAAAGAAACAAGGCTCAATGATGCCTCTTCAATGTGTCAATTTCATTGTCATTCAATGGGTGATGGGCTGCTGAGCTTCAAACATAGGAATCTGTTTTTGACCAGTGACTGGACTGGTTCCATAGACTTCCCATTTCTCTTTTAATTCTAGGTGCTTTTCAATAACCGACCAAACATCTGAAACACTGAAGCATCTTTTCAGAAGTGATTCTGCTCATTCATCTATTGCTTCTATCTCTGTTGCACAATTCTGGAGTCCAGTGTTGACGACTGATATCACCCTCTCAGCAGGTTCATGTGGCTCTGATCTGAAGCACATCTAACAGCAATCAACATGTCAAAATTAAGACTCCCTTGAACACAGATAGCACCACTTCAGACTACTTCCAGTTCCAGTGTGTTTCTTTAATCTGTACCACCATCAGTGTCCTTGGGAAGAATTCTCAGGACCATCTGGACAGCGTCATTCTGAAATATTTAAATCCACATAGCTGTATGCCAAAAGGGAGAAGATGCCAGTTGTTGACTTTCCCACAAAAGACTTCTGATCTTTGTTGATGTAATGCCTGGCTGACACGAAGAATGACACTTGGAGTCATGGAGGCCTTACACATAGCATGATTAAGAGATACGTTTCTTGACCAACTGACTGCAAAGCTGGATTCGCCTTTGTGTATGGTTCATCCAGCCAAGTCAATGCAGTCTCACCATGACAAACAAACCAGAACGTTGCAGCTGGCCACTTTTGGCTTTCTTGCACTTCCATTTGTTGTATCTGCTGTCATCATCATGTGCTGAAGGAATGTACAGAACAGCAGCATGTCTGATTGCTGCAACACTGATGGCAGCATGGCTTCTTGAGATGTACCATAAGCTATTTGTCAGGACCTGTTAAAAACATAATTTAAAATTGTCCCTTGAGCAAACAGGAGCAAAGGAGTCACAAATATTGTAAAAAGAAAATTATAAGCTTGAAGGGTAGACATTGCTTAGTTTCACACTGATCATTTCATTTTTCATGTACCTCAAAAACCAGTCAAGACAAGAGAGAGCTTGGCTACACAATGCAGGTACCCTCTGTCTCAGCTGATGACAGAAAAATCAATTCCTTTCTTCTTCATACAAGTGAGGAAATCACTGTACAATTCATTCTTCTTTGAAAACCCATATTTCATACCACTACTAAAAATAGTGTTTTAAAAAAGTATACATTAAAAATAAAATTAAATAAATAAACGCCAGACAGCACAAACTTTTAGTTTTCTGCATCAATGCATGCAAACAACATGGAATAATACACTGATTTCTTTCACAGTATTCACTCCAGTCCAGCTCTCAGAATACTTCAAGTGCATGAGGTCAAGTCAACCACTTCATACATTTTTGTCAATGATTGAACGAGTGTGTGTGTGTGCATGTGCAAGTTCAGTTTCTGCAACTGTTGAAATTTTATCAGCAGAAATGAGAAAAGAAAGTAAATACATCTCGGTTGGCTGCATTTACTGTAGTGCAAACAAAGTTTTACCACTCCACTTACCTGCTTGTTTTCCTTGATGGCAAGGTGCACTCATGGGATACCATCATGAGCATCTTGAATGCATCATGCAGCCTTTCAGTCGATGTCGATGCAACTGTCTTGTCTTCACTCATATCTTCTGTGCATGTAAATCAGATAACTTTCATGCTGAATGATGAACCCATATCACCGACAGTGACCAAGTGAGGGCCCAGTCTAACTCAAATTTGTCACCCACGGCTTTGACGAAAATCATAGAATTATGTTGGTTATCTGAGTTTAGGTTCGATGGAACAATTGTCTGCTATGGTTACCTGAAAAGCAGTGTTTTGTGTGGGTTTTGAAAATAGTAATGCATCGAGGGGGGGGGGTGAAATGTTAGGGTCAGTGGCAAAACGTAGGGTGGGTCAGATGACTGGAAACAACAACAGGGGGTTGGGGGTGGGGGCTTTTTGGAAAAGTCCACAATAGGTGAGAAAGAGGAAGCCGGAGCAATGTGGCCGAGATCAAGACTGAAAGCAGCAAGATCTGGAAAAAAGTAGAGAAAAAGAGGATTTTGTTCCCATTCCTGAAGAGCATGCAATGTAGCTTGTTAGGAAATGAAAATCTGAATAGGCACTGTTGTCTCGGTGGGTCTTAGGTTTGGGAACATATCTAAGCATGAGATGGATTTAAAACAAAGAGTTCACCCACCTCAGCATACAAACTCTCAACGAGAGTAGCATGAAATGCCCACAAATACAGCAAAACCTGTCTGTAGTGGCTCCTTAAACTGGCGGACACCTCACCGATATGGATACTTGAGCCCAGCACCGATCCATTTTCAACACAAACCCCCCTTAAATAGGCAGCCACACTGTCTAATACGAACAATGATGTTCAATCTCAACTGCATGCTCTACCCGTCCATAGCAGACACGGTCCTTCCACACAGTAGTCTGCAGCTCGAACCACAGAGGTACTGAAGTCCCGTTTGCAAGACATCGTCTGCCACACAGCTATCTATTTCCTTGGCCATATCACAAGCATGCCCAAGGACAGTTTTCTGACGAGGGTGATGGTTATGAAAGAGATGATAATGATGATCCCATCACCACCCCATGCCATATCAACAAAGAAAGCCTTGGGACATGCTGACTCCATGACTGCTCTAGCAGCACAGTCAGGACTTGGCAACCTTCTCTCGGCAAGCACATCTGTGAAGACTGTGTTAGAAGGCAAGGGGCACCAATCCTAAATTTCTGACTTCTTTGCATGCAAAAACCGCACAAGCTGATCTCAGACTGCATTTATTGTTAGTGCTGATTGTATAAAGATGACTATTCCATCATGTTGTCTATGTTTTGCTTTTCTTAATATGTGTACATACTGTACAAAGTAGACTGTAGTCTAGTGCATGATCACTTAAAGACAGATGGTTCTGCAGATCCTCCCTCAGATGAGCGGCCACCTGTCTCAGAGGGACACTTTTGGGTGGTCCCAAAGATGTCCATTACAGACAGGTATTGGTGTATGGACCATGAAGGTGATGGTGTCAAGAAGTTTAAGGTATTAGGTTCTGGTAGGGCCATACACATATGAACCATTATCAAGTTTTGACTGAACAAATGAATAATACAGAGGAGAATCATGTGATTTGTGTCCCACCACTCGTGAAACATCCAGTGCCTTTGTGCAAGATGCATAAATTGACCAAATGGGACTCATAAAAAGACAAGTTGGGATCAAAACATAATAGTTACAAATTTAACTTGCTTGACCACCCAGAGAACCTAATCATCGATATTGTGGCATTCAAAAGTGGCTGTGGAGTGTACAAAAGTGGATGTAAATTGATTTGACAGATGAAAATTTTAAATCGCTGGTAGAGACCCAAGGCTGGGTGCTATTAGTATTAGTATTAACACACAGCTGGAACTGGTTTGGGTATATTTTGTCCACGTGGTGGTAGCAGTGGTTATTTAGAGGGACAGTGCTTCCACCTCGCGATGATTTCGCACTATGGGAGATGGGGTCCTATTACTAAACTATTCATTGAGAGAACTACCAGACTGATAGCTGCAGTAAGATGGTCAGTGCGGACAGGCATTTTAATGTTCTGGGAAATGGCCGAATGGAGTTTGCACAATGTTTAACTCCAGGAAATAATTCTTGGCCACTCCAGGATTCGAACCAGCAACCTTCCATCTGCTAGTCCGCAGCTCTACCAACTGAGCTAACCAGGCCCCCTATTTTGTCCACACATAATGGCACACCTTATATAGCAGGACTGACTAGTTTTAAAATAGATTAAATTTGTATGCAAAGGAGGGAAGGGGAGAGAATGTTTCCCTGGAGGACCGCCATTTCTATGTTGAGGAAGGAAGGGAGGAGGAAAGAAAGAAAAATTTGTGGGGCAATCAGAAAGAAATGACTATAAAACTATTTCATGGAGGGAAAAATGTGTAACCTGTATTACACTTAGTATACATGTGTCTACACCAACTGGCAAAAAGAACGAACTAAAATGAGAACAATTCTGACACAAACAAAATGGACTATAAGATGATAAGCATCAAAGGGGTTTTTGTTTCGGCATGATAGAATGGCTGTGCTCACAAATTGCAATTACCAATACTGATCTTTTTCTACATGAAGGAACATGCCAGACTGTCCAGAGACTCATGGAATAAAGTGCTCAGTGCGAAGACTCCTTGCTTAATTATACTTTTAAAGTTTTGGAAGTACTCCATGACGCCCATTATTTCAGTTGCGTCCCACTTACTGAACATCCCTTCCAGCTCTACATCCATGGAAGTAATGATGTCACATGAGTAAAAGTCTAAAACCCTTTGATCTGGAACAGAGGTTCTAGTAGTAGCAGTCACAACACACACTGACAATTACAGCACCAACCTGTTATTGTCGGTGTAAGGATAAAAAGTTACTCAAAGTTTGCCTGAAGTGTGACAATACTTCCAAACTGTTGAGCGATCATACTGTTATCATCTCTTCATATTGGCGTGTGTTCAGGGGGTGGGGTGCATTTCTTAACTATCACGTACAGTATCAGTATCACTGTCACTCTATACTTTGGACAGAGGCAGCCTTGTGCATCTGATCAAGAAACAGCTTTTTTAAAAACCCGTAGGATAATAAGATTATTTGCAAGAACAATAAAGTACAACTGTAACTCTAAGGCACTACACACCACGCTCCCAAGCATACGCGCGCGCCAACACACTCGAACTGAGCGTAAGAGACGGAGTCTGAACAAGCACACTTCGCTTGCTTCTAGATACCAATAGACACAGGGTTTAATCTCTTCAATCTGCACTTTAAAAAAAAACAACAACACGAAATACATTTTCACCTAGTTCTCAAAATAGAGATCAAGCTTCCCATGTGACGACAGGACAAAAATATCTGTATGGGAGTTCTTTTTGAAAACACCGAACCGGCAGTAAAAACGTAAACCGGACGGCTGCTGATCATGTTCGCTCCGTTCTGCACGAACAAATTGACATTTGATTAACAAACGATACGATATACGGTTTACATTATATCGACAGATCACAAATATTAACTTTTCTTACCAAAACAAAACCATGGGATGAACGAAAATATCCAAGCACTTCTATTTTTACTGTCCAGTAAAATCAGGTTCGGCAAAATCTTCCAACTCGTGCTATTTTAGGGAATGGAAATTACAATGGTATTTATAGAATTTTTCAATATGGCGATTCCTTCGCTGTAGACCACGACTTTGCCAATTTTATAATCTGATTGAGACTGCCACTTAAATATTGCTAATATGGATAAATGTATATTTATTACAAGTATTATTCTATACGACATTTTTTTTAATGGTTCTCCATGTGCAGCAGATTAACGTGGACTATATGCTTTACGCGCATATACATAGGCAGAAACCCTGTCACAAATGTTTCTATCTCAACGAAAGTTTCGTATGAGGAAGAGGATAAAAATGTAATTTATTTTAATCATGCTTTGATATGAATAAAAAATCGGGAGCTTTATAGCCACAATAACATCGAAACACCTGATACTATAAGACAATGAGACAACTACTTATAAGTTTGTACCAACGAACTATGTCGCCACACAGGTACTGCATGAGGCAACTCGCTGGAGCTCTAAGACAAGGACAAACTCGTCACACCAACTCGCCACCGGTCAAAACAGAAGCAGAAGTAGTTACTATTATCTCATTTATTATTATAACTTGGAGTTTGCCACACCTGAATTCGAACCAGCAACCTTCCATCTGCTAATCTGCAGCTCTACCAACGAGCTATCCAGGCCGCCAGTTATGACCTCTGATGGTGCTTATTTAGAAGGACAGTGCTTCCACCTCGCGGTGATTTCACACCTAGGGTCCTATTACTAATCTATGCACAGTTTAATGTGCGGGGAAATGGCCGAATCTTTAATTCCAGGAAATAATCGTTGGCCACACCAGGATTCGAACCAGCAACCTTCCATCTGCTAGTCCGCAGCTCTACCAACTGAGCTAACTATATACGCTCCCCTTCCCGTTTATGACCTCTACACAACCTCACTTCTTATATAGCGAAAAGACCAATCCGTTGTGATTGATTGCTGAGTGGTAAAGACAACAGGTTTCATAATTAAAAAGTCGCAGGTTCGATACCCATATTACGATTACCGGGGGGCGGGGGTAGGATTTGGTATTGGGTATTAGGTAGAGGGCTTCTGTTTTCACGTTTAAGCTCCAGTATGTCTGCGCTAAATGGCATGAAAGGCGGTATGCGGATGCGTGCCCGAAGTCAGTGGGAGCAGCACGTACAAGCCCTAATTCACTGGAGCCAATAAAATGGAGAGGTCTATTTCGGAGGTTTACACCAAGTTTACACTAAGCGCAGTCAAATGGCGAGCCATATTTCGGAGGTCTTTTTTGTTGGGGGGGGGGGAAGAGGGGGAATATGTTTCGGGTGGACTGGAGGGAGGCCGCGTTTAGGGGAGGGGAGCAGGCCCTCAGGCAGATCTAAGCAAACATCCCTATGGTATTGGTGAACCCTCTGGTTTGCTCCATGTCCGCCAGCTGCAAGGCCATTGTCGACGCCAGTGGGGGACACACCCGCTACTAACGTTGCACTCTACATTTGGACATGGGGTAATTCTGAACACTTTCTCGGCATATTCAAATAAAATCACCAACTCCCTCAGTTTGCGTTTCTTTTCGTGTTCAGTATACATCCACAGTAGAATCAACGATCAAATCAACAACAACAACAACAACAACAATAAAGGTCGTAACTCTTTGCACTTACATGGCATAGATCTATGTATGACGTTGACGGTGCACATATCTTGACACGTTTAAAAAATATACTGCTAATTAACTGGTAAGTAATAACAATTTTAAATAGAAACATAACTTTTCTAAATTCTTATTAATCAGCAATTAGTTATTTTAAATCAAATAGATAATGATAAAATATGAACCAGGCAAAAATACCAAAATTTGTAACTTAAATCTAAGTAAAAATAATTTTGTACACATATTAGTGTAAGTACATTGTATTGTGAAAAGATCCTACTGTAACTCTTTTAAGTACACGGAGTATAAGAACCCTCCATATCGTAAGTGGAAGGAGAAATTAGAGCTACGGACATGACATATACGTTGTCACGATCCACGTGACAAGTGGAGACGAATTTTGATCAGATCGGTCTCTCATACCAGTCAATCAGTAGCAGAACTGCACGGCGGGGGAAGGGTGTGCTCGCTCACGCATTAGGAAATTGAGAGAGGGGTTACGGAACAAAGTTTAGTTGTGAACTCAGAACTGAAGAGAAAAGACGTAAGAAACTGACTGATGTGGGGGAACGTGGTGGAACGTACTCACAGGGTGTTTGATGTTACCTGCTCCTTCAATCGCTGAACTGATGGTATTTTGTATCAGCAGGATTTCTTAAATATGAATTTTGTATGTGTTCAATTACTGAATAAAAGCTTGATAAATGCACTTTAGAAACTTCTGATCATTTGTATATTTTTTATGATGTGATTCTATGTACGATAAAAACGTCATGATAGTATTGTCAGGGAATTTCGCTTGATAATGCGGCTCGTTATTTCAATTTACATATTCTTTAGTGAGATGTGAATGTAGAGCGAGGCGTACCGTCTACATTCTTAAACATTAGGGAAAGCCAGGTAGGGGAGAACTTTGTGTATTTCGTGGGGGATGAGATATCGAGAAGAGGGACTGGACTGATTCGAACTTGTATAACTGTAACATTGGAACTAGTAGTTTTTGAGGACTTTGTGTATTTCGTGGATACCACAGGCATGTGGAGTGTAAGTCACTGAGACGCCACACCGAGAGAGAGAATTGACTGTTACGAACTTGTAAAACTTTGTACCGTCAAAACTGGTAGCTTGTGAGAACTATGTGTATTTCGTGGAGACGGTGTATGTCAAGTGTACGTCACAGAGACGCAACGTCGAGAAGAGAGAGCTGACTATTCGATCTTGTATAATTTGGAACGTCAGAACTTTTAACTTGTGATCTTGGGCGCGTAGCTCATGAGATGTGGACTTGAAAAGAAAACTTATAGTTAGATAAACATTAAGGACTTTGTTTAGTGCAGTGGAGCACAGCCGGACCACATTGTGATTTGTGATAGAAAATTGGTTTGTTTTTTATGTTAGTGTTTTCGAAATATGTGCTTAAATTAGAACATAACTCGCGGAAACCCATTTTCGCACCTTGATGGTATAAAGAGAGAGAAAGCTGATGTCAATTGGCAGTACATCAAAGTTAATATTTAGCTATTTAACTAAATTACAGATCTTCGCTATCATTGTTGGGGGTTAGGCTAGGGAGATAAGAGTGGCATCTTTAGGAGATTCTTTTTGGTCCTAAGTAAAAGTTTGATAATTGAAAAGATAGTCGGCAACTTTGTCCAGTCTTTCTATATGGCTGGCTCTTGAGTTGATTTTGTGGGGGGGGGGGGGGCTTGTGATCCGTCATTTGCCTAGTTACGTGATCGGCGTTTTTTCGTTGTTCTGCTGGTGTGAATACCAGGATGTGGAAATTGTAGTTGTGAGGAGCAGGAAGAATCAGTGTTCGACGTTTGAGTTTTGAATTGAAGTAGGAGTCTGAATTTTCTGATTGTTCTTGAGGTAACTGTGTGAAACCGAGAGGATTTATTGTGAACTAGTTTGAGAGTAAATTTTTCTGGTTGTTTGATCTTGAAGTGAAACGGTAAAGGTACTAAGTTACGTCCAGTGCTCCTGGGTGATAAATAGTGGTGTGTCTATTTATATTACCCAGTGTTGAGTTTTGTCTGAGTGACAGGAGAGTGAAAGAACGCAAGCACGTGCTCCCACTAGGTCGTCTGACATGGACGGGGGTGGGGGTCGTGACATGTCATCCAGAGTATGCAAGATGAAGATCAATTGTCTGTGAGCGCATGCGTGTGCTTGAGTGTAGCCCAAGGGAGTATTTGTGCATGTGTTTTCCTGACAAAAAAATGGCAACTTGTACTTTGTAGTTACGTCATTCACGCGTATCCGGGCAGATAAAATGTGGCAACAATGCATACATTTTATACATCTTAACCTTTTGGTGGAAATAGCCCTTCTACCGTTCCGATTATGTAGAATTTTCACGTGATCATGGGACGATGTCCTAGAACTAGTTTTCCTGCTCAGACACATCTGGGAGGCTAAAGGTGCCTCAAATGCCGAATGGCGCGACCTTGAGTGACCTGATACCTGGGAAAGTTCGAGAACATGCCACAGGCATCGCACCCTTTGTCTTATTCCCGGACTGGTTTCTCTTCCTTCTTTGCGTCTCCCGGTGATGAGATAGATCAGAAAGCGGGCTGCTGGTAGCACGGAACGAATTCTTTTCTTTACGCTCAGGATATTTTGAGTCAATAAGGTCGTTCACCCCAGCAAGTTTTCCGTTGGACCAGGGGAAAATATAAGGTATTGTGCCGTAGTTAATATTATTATCCGTTTCCACTGAAGAACTGGAAGGAACTGTTCCTCGGCTTTAGTCAGGGATACCTGACTCGTAGGAAGAACACTGTGTCATTCTCAAGCTGTACAGCGCATAGGGATTAGCCTTGGACTATTCACGATTACGATATACTGACTAGTGTACAAATAGCAGAGTGACAAACTCTGGTTTTGTCTGGCCAGCAGGCACTGTCACTAAATGGTCCAGTCTGACCCTCTTTTGTTGGACCCCGAGGTTAACGGGTGATTAGTATGCAATGTAAAACGTATTGAATCTAGCAGATCTAGTTAACTCCTCTACGAGCTTTGGTTCATTCCCCCTCCCTCTACTTGGTGCACTGTTGATTATGTGTCCAGAAATTTCAAAGTTCCTTTGCATGTTCTGTTGAATGTTTAATGGGAGAGGTTGAGTGAATGTATCTTTTTAATTGTCGAACTGTGGGTATGAGAGAAATTCATCTATTATATATGACTGAACGTCACTTGTTTTCATTGTGCTAGATCTGCCTCTTATTTAAATCATTGCTTAGATATATTCTCGAGTTGGAATCCAGCCGGCGGAAATTATGTGATTATACAGAACAGCAAAAGGAAATTTAATTTAAGAATTCCGCTTCAAAACTCAAGTTCTATTTTGCTTTTTTCCCAATTAATCTTTAGAAGTTTTAGGACAGAATTTACCGCCCATAGGATATGCATAGGAACCGGACTGTAGTTAGCCCAAAATTATGAAAGAACTGTTTTGTCTTGCAAACTTTATCCTCCGGTTTAATAGAGGAGCTTTTTGCGGTAGGCTTTTGTCTTTCTTTGTGTGGAGGAGCGGAAGCGAAGAGGGACAGTGAGACGTACGAAAGAGACGAAGTGAGACGAAAGAGATATATAGGGATTTTTCCGTTAGGATAGAGAGGATTCTATCGCAGCAGGTAGATCCCTAGTTTAAAGTGACCCACGACGTAGCTTAGGCCTCTACATTTCTACACGAGAATTTAATAACTGAACACACTGTTCCTCACAGTGCATGTTTTGTGCAAATGCGTTCGTGCATATATATGAATGTGCATGATGTGCACACGCGCGTTTTGTAAATGTAACAGCAGTAGTATTAACTCAATGCTATTTTTGTGTGTGGTGGTTACAGAGTGGGAAATGGAGGGCGCAAGTTGGTTTTTGATTGGGTCTATTTAAAGCGTGCATGTGCATGCGCATCTGTATATGTACTGATGCGTATTTTGTGAATGCAGCAGAAATGTTTCTATTACAAAATAGACCATGGTGCGTGAATTCCTCCAGTACAATGTAGGTGAACGGGAAGGGAGATGGGAGATGGTCAGAAAAGGGTCACAGTTAATTCAAATAAAAGTCACTGGTAATTAAAGCAAACAAAAAGACTCCCGAAGAAAATTCTCAGATATAAAAGTCCCAAGACAAATCTAAAGGCCGGTTTAGACGCTTCAAAGTTTTCGAAGGTTTCGAAGCAAAGCTTTGATTGAAGGCACCATGCAGCGTTTAGGGCCGGTTTACACTCGTTAAAGTTGGTACATGTACTTTGAAACACCTTGAAATGCTTTTAAAGTCTTGAACCAGCTTGGAACCGGTCCAGATCAAGGTTTGGTTGGATAGAATGCTTTCTATTTTTCGAAATCTTGAAACCTTTACCTTGCCAGACACAATCACAAACAACAGGGCAAAAGATCAAATAATCTCAGCCACGGGGTCAAGGCAACTGTCGTGTCGCGTGTAAAAGCTGGCGCCTTCAAAGCTCTCATTCCTTTTGAAACCACGAAAACCTTGAAGTGTCCAAACCGAGCATGAAAAAGCGCAGAATAACTGGAGCCAATCAAAATACAGTATCACGTAAAATATGCTAATCTCGTAGGGTCACCACTGAAAACCTTGCAGTTTCCTGGAAGATCTTTACTGCCTATACCCCACCCCACCCCTCCCCCAACCCCCACCTATCCCTACTCCTACCCCCCACCCTAACCCCACCCCTTCCCCTAAATCCCCCTCCTCTCGGAACATCCCCCTCTCCCTCCCTTCCCCCCGCCCCTTGAAAGACCTTCGAAATATAGCTCGCCATTTGATTGGCTCCGCTTGTTACACATCCTAAATAGAGCTCGTCATTTGATTGGCTCCAGTTGTTCTGCGCGTTTACATGGTGAACCGGCGAGCGATACTAGTGGCTCATCTCAGTCGGTGACCCAGATTAGCGATCTTTGTGGCTAGCTGCCAAACTACAGCGATCGCTGGCCGATTGGGGTCAGTGATTGCTAACGAAGTTGGTATGCCAAGGTCGGGTCACTTTTGTAATCCCATTCTAACTGGCGGTTATTGGAATGGATTGCTCGCCAATCGCTCGGCAGGTCTTGAATCGCTCAGATGTGGCAGGGTAAATCGCTGATGAATCAGAGATGTGACGCCACCTTTTCGTCGTGTTAAGTAAATGGTTTATCTCCGTAATGAGCCTTTTTCGTTATTGTAGTATCCATTGGCAACAACCAATCAGATTCTAGTAGTTTTCGCACTTCGTCCAGACACCGGAACTTAGGAGTTAGGATATAAAGCGTCTGCTTTTCGCGCTTAGTAGTAGGAGCTTATAGTGCTTGTACGTACAGTGTTTCGTGTTCACTGAGTTTATTACTTAAACGGGATATACGTTTGTAACCTTTCGAAATGACAAGATTTGTCCGGGGTGGGTGGGGAGCATACTCCGCCCCTGCTCTACGAAATCTAACCAGCCCTGTGAAATTAATTCTACAAATTTTTAGCCAGATCAATTAACATTATTATCATCCTACATTATCTCTGAACCGAAGATCTTAGAGACCAAGATGGGACAAAAGGTGCAATTTCATTCATAAAACCGAGGTCTGTTGCAGGCCTTTAATGTGGAATCCTTTTCATCTTCAAGAGTGATTATTTACAAAGGTATAGCAGTTTCTGAAGTTGCGATCGAGCACATATATTTGATATAGATTAATAATTCAGCCCGAGAATAGAACATTTCCACTTTTTCCTGCATATCTTTACAACGCAATTAAACCTGCATAATTTATCGACGCACATGCATGGGTCACAAACTGAAGTAAATGATTTATCACTATCTCTAGTAAATTACTGAAGTAAAATATGACTCAGATACTCACCTGGGTTAATCCTTCCACGGAAAAAAGAAAACGATTTTATTGGCGTTGCAAAGTAAATAATATTCCGCTTACTGGCATTGCAATATTGTGATCTCGACGTTACTTTTTTGTCATGCTTCATGTCGTCTGCTACGGCGAAAGTATAGATTTCGCAGGAGGGCGCTCGCCTTATTTTGTCTACTGGAAATCGACCTTCTTGACCCATACTGCACGATTTACACTACGGCTCGGTGTTCCTGGGTTCTTTGGTATGAGTGGTTGTGGAGTGTGTCAGTGTGAGACGAAACGCAGCCCTACGTCTATCGGATAGGATATAAAAAAACAGTTTCATTGGACCACCGGATAATCGGACCAGCCGCTAATTATTCGGACCGAATCTTAAAGAACCGAAACAAATCCTATGTACATCAGCCTAATATATTATTCGCTTATTTGGACCAAAATTCCGCTTAAACGGACCAAAGAACGTGACAGCGAATAAGAAAATTACGAAGAATTTTTATCCATCGACAACGAGCTTCAATGCTACGATGACATTGAAGATTACGACGCTGCAATTAATTGTTGCTCGAATTGCAGCGAAACACACGACAGCATCGGAAGACCAGGAAAGGGACGACCCAGTGAGTTGGTGCAAGTGACAACACAGGATGCCAGGAAATGCACTGGAACTTTGCGCCGCTATTTCATGCAGGAGGGACTTGAAGGCAGTCCCATTGCTGCGTTAGATGTTTGTGGTGATTTTGTTCAAGTGCAATCCGTCAAGAGAACGCGTCAGGTCGATCACACTGGATAAGTTCTTCAAACGTTGACTGGAATTTGGTAAGAACTTTTTTTATATTGTGATTCGCATGTTGAGTACTGTACATGTATCGTGTAGATGGTTTCGAAGAATTTGTAAATTTTTCAATAAACAAAATTCGACTGTAGTTCTTGTTTTATGTTCGCCATACGTGTGTGCCGCACAATAAAGGTCACAATGACATTTTAATACACTGTATTTTACGTATAGCACGTCCCGTCTTAATTGTAACATAGGGCATGTTCGTGCAATCGGACCAGCCCGTTATTAGGACCAAAATGATCGCGTCCCGATGTGGTCCGATTAACCGGATTCGACTGTATTCATTTTTCTGTCGTAGTGGGCTGGTCTCTAGAAGGGCTCTATTCAATGACTCACCGAGAAGGACAGGGAGACGATGTACTAGTTTCTCTCCTTCCATCCAGTTTCGTAACAGCCCACAACACGATCAAAGACACGCATACACGAAAAAGCCATGCTTGGGCGCGCGTGCAGCCCCCCACTATCCCCGCCCCCATCCCCTTTCATTTAACCTGACATACTTCGGATTGCAAATTTATCTAAGCTTCTAACATTTTCACTGCGTCCATTTTTCTAATCCGTCACTGCCTAGATTTGTTAAAAAGCTGATTTTGTATTTATAAGTGTAAACAATCGCCCCGACGAAAAAACGACAAAAACGAAAACAGAAGAAAAAGACTTAGCTTCAGTAGATGTGGCGCATGGGCTGGACATTAGGAAAATGACTAAGGGACAGTGAGTAAGAAAGGTTAAAAAGAGGGGCAGCCAATCGCCAGGTGGGTAGGGAAGGGTGGGGGTTGAGAGGGGGCGGGGTGGAGAGAGAAGCGCATGTAAGGGGGTGTCAGTGTGGGAGAGAAGGAGGTGAGAGAAGAGAGAGAGGAGGAGGAGGGGTAAGGGGGTTAAGAGAAAAGGAGGGAGATGGAGGGTCAGTGTTTGAGGTTGAGACCAGTAGGTGCCATGGTACCAAAATGGGTAATGAAGTAGGATTCCATATTCTTATGGTCAATGGAATCGGCCTTCATTTTCCAGATACCACAGACCCTCATGTTGTCGGCTGTGTGTGGGGATGTGCTGAAGTGACGTGCAGCTGGTGTGTTTCTGCGGTGTTTAGTGTCAGCTAGATGTTCTGTGAAGCAGGCGTTGAGTGTGCGTTTTGTCTCACCGATGTAGAACAGGGTGGGACAGAGGGTGCATGTGATGGCGTAGACGATGTTGCTGTTAGTGCAGGTGAAGTGGTGCTTGATGACAAAAGTGGTGTTGGGTGTGTGGAGTGTGTGTTGGTGTTCAGGTAGGGGCAAGTGTGGCAACGGGGAACATTGCATGGGGTGGAGCCGCACGATGGGGGGAGGGTGGTGGTGGCTTTGAGTTTAGAATGTATTAGAAGGTCTCGCAGGTTCTTATCCCTGCGAAATGCTAGGAGGGGGTTTTGTTTCAAGAGGTGGGGTTCAGATTTAGACAGTATGTGCCAGTTTGAGAGGAGGATCCTACGTACTGAGAAGCTGCAATTTGTAGAGAGGCCACACGATCTTGGCATGGTATCTCAGACTCGTCAGAGTGCCGTGGACAAAATGAAGAGGCATCCTCCCATGCAGCTGGATGCCACCCCAAACCATCAGAGAGCTACCACCATGCACTTGTCTACAAAAGGTAAAAAAGATAATTCTGCCCCATTGCTGTCTAGTCCATCGTTGATGACGTCGACACCAGTTCAGCGGAGACTGTCAGTGATGTTGCGTCAGTGTGAGACAGACAGCAGCACCCCTTGAACGCAGCCCGACTCGATCAGACAATTGTGAATGGTTTGCTGGCATACGTTTAGGTCTGATCTTCTCCTAAACGTCTCTGTGGTGATGGTTCTGTTGGAGAGCTGTCAACACCAGTGTTGTCACATGGGAGCTTACTTTTCTCTTAACGCACTGTTCTTGTGCTCGCTCCACATGACCACCGTTCAGAGGATGACAGGTGGAAACTATTATCACTGTATTATAGTTTTCATATAGCTATCTACACACCGTGGCCTGAGCCCCCATCCACCTCCAAGCTCCCTAAAAACAAAGAATCACAGACTCCACAATACAGTCAAAAGAAAAGAGAATATTATTTACAGATAGTGAGCATTTACAAAATGAAATGATAATCTAGGCTCATAATAGGAAATGATTCCTGTTTTTTTTTCCTGGTCAGCTAGCAACAGGTAATTCCTCCCATCACCTGCCCTGCTGAAAATACCATCAAGACACATGTGCCTGTTTCAACTGCACACACACATATAGAACACACAACACTCTTCACCCAGTTGTTTGCACAGTTCGCACAGTAGAGTCTGAAACAGGCGGTGCCTCTCTGCCATCCGAAACCCTGATTTGTCAGAAAGTCCTCCTGGCCACACCTACATGACCAGAGACTCATGTTGGTAAGCTCTCCTCTGCTTACACAACGCTTACTGAAGGGACAAAAGCACTTTAACCTGGCGCAGCCACTGCACTATGCGACACTTCTTGGCAGACCTTCGACCTCTGAACTAGCTCCACTGAAGCTCAGCTGCAGGCAGTCCTTTTAAGGCTGGATCTCTGCCTCAACTTTAGATGGTTGTGGGTCTATTGTCCCTCGACTTCCTCCTTTACACTCTGCTATTCCTTCTCCCACCCAGTCAGCGTAGAGATTTTCCGCGGCAGAGGACTCTATGCCAAAAGTCCCACACCAGTCTTGGGGAGCACAACAACCCCCGAGTACCTTGCACTACAGCAACTGATTTGCTCGAGACACAGCTGATACTGGTTCTACTTGGTTCTGTGACAAGGCTTAACACCATCAGCCTTCCGTAGATGCAACAGCAGCAGTTTCATCATGACATGTCTCTCAGCAGATCTCCCACAGGAGTTTATCAGATCTCCAGCAGGAAATGTGGCAGAAGATCTCCAGCAGGAAATTTAGCAGAAGATGACTTGGCATTCTAAACTAGTCCTTTTATTATAACCTTTCCTACATACATTATTGCATTCACACATGCATGGTCATCGACAACACGCATGGTCATCGACATAGCTACATACGCCAACCAACCACGACAAAGACAGCAGAAGCCACACCACCTTGTTAATTACATGAACACATCATCCCCTGCCCCTATACGGGCACCTCTAGTGGACATAGCTAGTCCCCACCCCTGACGTTCACAACTTTTTGCTGCAACAAGCCCTGATAGTCGACACTACAAAAGTTAACAGCTTTCTTTGATACATAATCTCCCCCTGCCTAACTAACCCTATACCTGGCTGGCACGACACGTACTTGATGCCTATTGTCCAACTGCCAGCTGTCCCCGAGGGCTAATGTCTTTTGATATCTCCCTTCGCCCTACTACTACACGGTTCACGAAGTAAGGCCAAACATCCTGGCTAGAGGTGTAAACAAGAACCTTCTGGCACATAACACCTGCATTCACCCAGGATATCTCCCTTCGCCCTACTACTATACGGTTCACAGAGTAAGGCCAAACATCCTGGCTAGAGGTGTAAACAAGAAACTCATGACACATAACACCTGTGTTCACCCAGCCCTACGATTACATAAAAGAGCTAGATGGCACCTTAAAGGGATTAAAGACCTAATTTAAGCAAAATGGCTTTAATGGCTGTTGATGGATCATGCCTTGAGTCTATGGTGTAATTTTGTTTACCCACCAAACCCCAACACGTGACAACCAGAAAGTGGTCATGGTTGTGTCCTGTGATTCTTGGCTGTCCTGAGTGAGGGCAGCGAGCTGTGGATCCAGTGGTTTGAAACCGTTCCAAGAGGCACTGGATGACAGTCGCTCAGCCCTAGTCATCTGGACACTTCTCTGTCGGAAATACTGTCTTGAGCCCATGCCTGGGCTCGGCTGTGGTTCTCTGCTGACATTTGTCTTCTTGGAGACATGCTTGATTGAATGCCAATTCAAACCAGCATGTATATTCTTTTCTTCTGCTTGATAGATGAAATGTGTTCATAGTACCAATGCTATACATGTGCATATTGCAAACTTTCCCCTGATTCAGCAGTTTAAGAGATGTAACTCTGCAAATTCACAATCCAAATCCCATGCAAAATGTGCATCTTCACTTTGCTGGTGAATGCGGTACCAGAACATACATCCTCCATTAAAATCAGGGTCATGCAAATGCACATTGATTGTGCAATAACCTGTTTTTATTTTACTGTTCAATGGCTTAGCTTGTGACAAATGAAAAACCCTTTGAGTACTCAAATAATGCATCTGGGCCTTCACATTCTGTGACTAGTGCAGTATTTCTATGGCTAAGTTCTTTTTGTTGTTACCTATACAAGTTTTACTTGTTTCATTTTATGGCCATTGTTTTGTTGTCTCAATAATTTATGGTTATACTTATTAGTTTTAGACCTTTGAAATGTGCGTTCTGTAAAGTTTTGACCCTGTAATGTGTTATATTTTAGTTGTTTTGTTAATCAACATAAGAAAGAAAGTATTGGGGCTAAATGCCAAGCCAGCAACAAAGGCTATATCACGGCGGAACACAAAGAGAGAAAACACTGGTAAAAAGAATAAGGCTGGGGAGGGAGAGAGAGGACTGAAAAAGGCCACAAGGTAAAACCAAAAGGAGGAAAAAATGGTACAAAAACCTTAAATATGGGAATGAAAACCGATGGCACGCAAAAAGGCAAGTATCACAGAGGGAGGGATTGAACGAAAAAGGACAGGGAAGGATAGGGCAGAAAAATTATGCTGAAGGGTATGGCTAAAATGAGGGAAAGAAAATAAAATGTGTCAGACAGTGAGTGGTGTTGGACAATGGTCACAGGTGGGTGGAGGCTCAGAACGGAGAAGGAAGGAGTGGGTGAGGTGGGTATGACCCAAACGAAGGCACATCAGGACAACATTATCTTGCCGTATAGGTTCTGGACAGTAAACAGGGTCAGAGAGATAAGGAAGAATGGGGGGGGGGGGGTTGTTTGAAGACAGAGTGGCCCAGTGGGCTTGCCAAAGAGAGTGGATGCTGGGGGAAATAAAAGGATGAGGGTAAATGGAAGGCACCGGAGAGAGAGTGATGGGGCCCTGAAGAGCCTGCTCAGCAGCCCGGTCAACATGCCAGCATGGCTGGGGACCCAGATGAAGACAATGTCAACATTCTGAGAGCAGAGAAGAGAGAGGCAAGCATGAATGTGAACCAGGAAAGGATGGTCAAGGCGGTGAGAGGCAAGGGCATGTAGGGCAGAAAGTTTTTCTCAGCAGAATGGCAAGCATGAGAGAGGGCCAGATGGATGGCAGAAAGCTTGGCAGAGAAGACAGAACTGTGGTCGACGAGGCGAGCAGAGCGTGAGAGGAGCAAGAGGGGATGGCTGCAGCCGCAACTTGACCGGCAGGAGGAAGCTTAGAGCCGTCAGTGAAGATGCAGCAGAAACCAGGATAGAGTAGTTCTTGAAAGTGGTGAAGATAAAGGAGATCAGAGGTGGAAGACTTGGAGAAGGCAGCGAGGTCTAGACGAAGGTCGAGAGGTGGCAGGAGCCAGGGAGGATCTGGAAGAAAGGGAAGGGGAGCAACTTGGCCAAGAGGGAGAGCAGAGGCAGACCGGTGAGAAAGAAGACAAAGAGAAAGAGGTTTGGGCTCCTTGGGACGAAGATCACACAAATGAGTATGCTCAGGCTGAAAGACTGTAGACTAAGCAGGGTTATCCGATGCACCCTCAGCCTGGTGACATACTGAAGCATGAGACTGAGGCGGCACAGAGAAAGAGGAGGCTCATCAGCCTCAGCATACATGGTGTAAACCGAGGTGGTGTGAAACACCCCCAGACGAATCTGGAGGCCATGGTGGTGGACAGTGTCAAGGAGTTTAACCTACTGTCACTTTTGCGCTCGCTGGATGGTGTAAAGTATATAAATGCTTGCGACCCTTGCACTGGTTGGCCAGGGATGCTGGGGGTGCTGCAAAAAGAATTTTTTGAAAAAAAACAAAAAAACGATTTGCTGGCAAGGGCAGTCACTGATGTTTTTCTAGAATCATTTCTCTATAGAGTTTCTTCCCTTGAACAATGGAAGGAGACGCCATTTGCACGTTTTATTCTCTTGAGCATGCCACCTCATTAGCAGGGAAAAAAATGTCTGGTCGGTCGCCATCTTCGTCTAAGTGCCGCAAAAGCCTTGGAATTGTTTGAAAACCATACCAGCTGTTTCGTGGGAAACCCCTGCCATTTATGGATAATTTCCACAATGTTTTATGGATTACAAGTGCTGCAAACGACTGTAATCGGCGAGTGTTTCCTGTCAGTGGGACCTTTTCAAAACTGTCTTATGTCACCTTGGTTACATAATTCAACACAGTCTCCCACAAAGCGTCAGCAACGGACGGATTTCGGGTAGGAAAAAAAAATCTTTTTCTACTTAAATCTTTCTAACGTTTGAATGATACTTTTAACTTTAATAGGTTTTTTGTTACAATTTTTTGAAAATCGCTAAAAATCGCCCAAACGCTGATATTTCAGCGACGTCGCGCGTTGTAAGACGCAAGTTGAGAATGGGTTAAGGTAGGTGAGGTGGGCGGAAAAATAAAAAACACAACTGGGAGATGGGTGAGAAATTGATAGTAAACAGTGTCAGGACCACGGGCAGAAGAACATTGATGGAGAGCTTGTTTCAGTTCAGAGGGAGAAAAGGTGAGATTGTAAGATTCGGAGTCAGAGGTAGGAAAGTGACCGCTGCATGGCCTGACATTCCTCAGTGAACCAGGGCACATGAGGGCTGTGACAACCCCTGCCACTGGTGGGGACGCATGATCATGCAACATCAACTAAAACTTGGGTAAAAAGGTGGATGGGATGATCTGCACCCATAGGGGGACTGAGATTAAAACCAGAGGGTAAAGTCAGCTAGGAGAGATAAAGAGAGTGAAACAATGACCAACTGGCCCTTAAAAGATTCCAGTGACCAGCTGGCCTGAGGTCTGCAGAAAGGTCAGTTGACAGAGTGATGGGGAAGTGGTCACTGCCACATGAGTCCCCGGTGATGCGCCAAGAAAAGTTAAGATAAAGAGAGGGAGAGCAGACTGAAAGATCAATGGTGGAAGTATACCCGCTGAGGCTGACAGAAAGTGGGACTGCCGTAAGTGAAAACACAGTGAAATCACCCAAAAGAAGAACAGGAGGGGGGAGTTGGTCTAGCAAATCATCCAAATCTTGACTGGAAACCCAAGCTGATGGAGAAAGGTAGAGACTGCAAAAAGATATGGTTTTATACAGCGTGACTCTAGCAGCCACAGCCAGCAAAGAAGAGGTGAGAGGAATGGGGTTATAACGAAGGTGAGGATGAAGAAGGAGGGGGACACCACCAGAGGCAGTGTTAGCAGAAGAAGCAGAGCTCTGCAGGAGGGTTTCCTGCAGGGCAAGAACGGCAGGGGTGAGAGAAGAGATAAGACAGTGAAGGTCCTAATAGTTAGCTCAGATTCCCCGACAGTTCCATTGGATGATGGAGAACATGTTACCAAGTTAAGCTAAACTGGCGACAAGGATGGACAGAAGAGGACAGAGTGGATAGGGGGTGGCATCCCCCATCTCCATGTCCTCCAAACAAATCACGTCGCGGCTGCCCCTTAGGGGTCTGGGACATGTCCCTCGGACCATGGGAAGGCCGACATGTGGGAGAAGGGGAAGGGGGCCGGAAACCCCCAACCTCCATCCTGTTGTCGGCAAGAGTCGAAAAGTGGATATGGGAGGATGAGACAGGGGCAGAGGAAGAAGCCAAGGGACGGGCAGTGGGTGCTCCCAAACCTGGAGTGCGAGCTGATGTGGGCTTCTTTGCAGACTGCAGTGTCAGTGGAATTGAACAAGGCGGTTCAGCAGAAGATGGACGGGAGGAGGTAGAGCATGGGGTGTGCACAGAGGCGGGAGTAGTGCAAGAAGTAGTGTGTGGCATGGACTGGGGGGGGGGAGCTTGAACCAGCGGAAGGAGGGGGCATAGAAACAGGACAAGGGGCAAGATGATGCATGATATCCACCTCTCATTTAAAATCTCCTATTCTGAACACAGATATTGAGAAGAGGTGGTCGGGAGAATAAGTGAAAGGGAAAAAGTTAAAACAAGTGTTTGACTTGTTTCCCCAGGGATGGGGGAAAAAGAAATTTTTGTCCTGTTGACTTTTGCTTACATTGACTTTACTCCCTTGACTTTTTTTCTGGGAAGAAAATCATATAATATAATGGACTTAAATCTTTTTTCTCTGTCTTCTATTCCCTGAAATTATGAATAATCCCATATATAATGAGTCATGCAATGATTCTTGTGAACTGTCAAAAGCTTTAGTCTAGAGGAAACAACAGTACCCATAGCATGCTCCTTCTTGAGATGATGTCACTTCTGCTGTTGTGCTGCTCACTAAAGTTTTTGGCAGGCTCGAGTGTGGGAACTATCCATAAGCTTCCCTTTAAGTATACACTTGTAACAGGGTCGAGCGGTAGCGGGTTCTGTTACTTTCTCAATTGTGGAACTGGCTCTATCATCCCTCCACTCTGGACACAGCAACACAAGACGTCCTCACAGCTACATGTAAACTTTTATTTCTCCCCCACCTCACTGAGAGTACAGCAACTAAAGACTACATCCTTCCTCGAGTGGCTACCTCGAAGCGCTCCATCTGAATGAATTCTCCAATCAACTTTGACTGAACTGCACTTCTACATTTCTTCTCCTCTTTTTAAGCACGCTCCTCGCACATTGTCGCTGACCTTTCGCCCTCGCCTCCCGCTGAGATGCTGGGTCCCCCCTTGTTCTAGAGCGACCCTGACCCCCCTATATCTCTAAGTGGCCCTACCCTTCACTGGGGAAGCCTGGTCGCAACTAGATTACGTCAAAGGGTTACGTGGCCTCGGACAGTGAGTCCTTGGCCCTTCCCTGCACAGATACCCTTTGTTTCCCACTCTTGAGTAACAGACGACCAGTAAGGTGCATGATGCTACTATCCACGCCGTACCGACTAACAGGGAGTTCAGGGGCCGGTCGGCTGGGCGCCAGGGCGTTACGTAACCACCACCCAGCTACACACTGTCAAATATAAGCCTAATTTGGTATGTCTTTCTCTGACGTGGAAAGTATTTTCTCTGAGCGGGCAATGAAAAATCGTGGAATTTGAAGGTGACCAAGTTGAAGAAAATGGACGCAGCAGTCTTGAGAAGCAGACATCCAGTGTGAAGAGTTTGACAATGTGAAGTCTGCGTTATCACAGAAGATGCGATCAGGTATCCTACCAAGTCATGATTGGACAAGCTGTTAGGGGCCCCTTCTAACATACAGATTGTTTGTTGTGTGACTGCAAACATCAATGTGTGTATTTTGTGTATTTTCCACAAGTAATCATGCAGTGGCCTTTGAGCAAGGCATGTGCGCCTTATTATTCTTCTGTACATAGAAGGTGACGGGAGGATAATATCCTCCCATCGCTTTCTATGTATCCGATAGGTAGGCCTAGCCCGCAAATAAACCCAACATTTCAAGAAAACCATGTCCATCCCCACGACAACTATCCATCTCATTCATCCGTCTATGCCATGGGCATGTTGCAGGCAGGAGATTCACAGTGTTGTTGTTAGACATTTTGGAGCTCAAAGAAACATCATTCAAAGAATTTAATTGGTTCCGAAATAATGAACACTATTCAGAGTTTGCCTCGTGGTGGTCGACCAAGGGGTAAGTACCCATCAAGAAGGCCTTTTCCTGGTCCTATAAGCATAACTACCAGAAGACAGGAGACAAGAAACCTGCAAATGATTTGCACACAGCATATATAAGTCGTCTTTCCACACAGACCATCAGCAACCAACTGCATTGTGTTAAATTCCAGTAGAGAAGACCATCATAATGCATCACTCCCAATGAGCGACAACGCCAGACCCATCTCGCCCAGACAACACTGGGGGCGAGGGAGGGGGGCAACCAATCACGCCCTGAAGTCTTAATGATCGACTGCAGCAGCCACAAAATTTGGGTTCAACTGCACATACTGTACTGTGTCCCAAATGTCCAAACACCTTCAGGATTTTGCTTACTTCGCGCATACAAAGGCAAGTTATTCCCCCACTTGCACTACCCGAAGACTTGTGCCAAGGGGCGCTACTCGCAATACCCTCGTTTTATCATCAGAGTTTGCGCAACCTGGTTGTGTACGGTGTGAGCTGTGCTCCGGGTCTGTTTCCAAGTTTACACGGGGTAAGTACAGTCTTTTGTTGTTTGCCCCAGCTTTGCCTTAGCTGTTGTTGCCTAAAGTATCCACCGAGACATTCGGTTTATTCCCGCTAGCAGTAAGTTTTGGAGTTAACTCTTTGAACTCACGCGGTCAGATCTCAATCTGCGTCAGTGTGTGGACAGCCGTGAGGTGACATGGCAGGTCTTAACACAGCCGGTTGCCCGACCACCCGGGGCAACCAAAACTCACTGTAGCCGAGTGTAGGGCAAGTAAACAGTTTGTATAGTTGTCCGACTGGGGAAGTGAACAAGTTCACAACTGTGCCTATTTGAAGGACTCGCAATGGAGCTGACATCCCAGGTACTGAGGTAGTAAACGCCCATAAAACGGCCCATCCAGACCTTGGAATTGGATATCTAAAAATATATATATATACAAAATTCAATAAACAGGGGATAAAAAACATTAAAATACACCAAATAAACTATAGGACAAGCGTAAACTGTAGAGCATTAAAAGTAAAAGGTGAAAATAGAAGTAGAGATAAACAATGTAGAAATAGGGTAATGGTAGGGCTGACCGCCAAGCGCTCCACCACAGAAGCCACATGCAGCCACCTTCCACCAGCAGCGACAGTGCGCCAGGAAAGCGACCACGTAGCCACCACCAGTTCAGATCACCAAGCCACGGCCCCCTTCCCTCCCGTTCCTTCCCCAAGT
>SMGT01011607.1:111724-136379 GCA_004794575.1 Lanistes nyassanus
CCCCCCCCCCCCCAGTGCAAAATCACCATGAGGTGGAAGCACTTTCGCACACAACAATTTGGAGCTTGTGCCTATCGGTGGAGCGTGTAGTCGGCACACAGCTAGGCTCCTATATCTGTAGTCAGTAACAGTAGATCAGACAACATCCTCATTGCTACTGGCACTGTGCATGTTTTTTTAAGTCTCTCCCCTCCATGCATGCGAACTGGGACACCCAGAAACACCACCAACGTGCCAGTAAAAGACGCAGTAACAAATCAAAAGATCACAACAATCCCTTGTGTAGTTGAGGGTCAGGTTTTGCTTTATTAGTTTGCTCTGGGGTTGTCAGGCACACCATGTAGAACGATACAGGTGCAGGAGGCAAAATTCTTTTTTCTAGACCATCTCCGCCCAAGGCAGGGCAAGCTTTTTATAGCAGCCAGTCAGTGTGCTGTATCACTGTAAGCCTATATGCAAATAGGAAAATCCACGGGGCCTTGAGATTATATGACTTATAGCATTAGGATCACAGGGCCATTATGGGATGTTTAATAAAAAGGTAATCTTGTTGCACTTGTGTCAGAAAACATAGCTATGACTACCCGCAGAATTACACCCAGTCAAAACATTCCCAATATGCAACATCTCAGTCATCAGTCAAAACATGGCTCGTACGCTGGCACTAATTTTTGTGTTGGTTCTTTGTTCGGGCCAAACTGCATGTTTTGTCTGTTTTACAAAGGCAACAACTTGGCCAATAAGGTTCATTAGGGCAATCATCATCATTGTCGTTGAGTATATTATTGTAACACGCATTTCCAATCTTTGTTTACATGTGCTGGCAAATTTTAATATTTTTGTTTGTTTTGTTGGTTATTGTGGGATCGCCGAACAGTTCCTGTACCTGTCTTAGTGTGGAAGTAGCCATTCTTTCTTATTACTTATATGCAGAACAGCAGGAAAAAAGTGTTGAATGCAAATGAGGCATACTTTGCACACAGCACTACCACTGGGAGTCAAGCAAGCTTCGTCTCCAATGTTGCCTTGTTGAGTGTGCATGGATCATACTTTGTACACGGCACTACCACTGGGAGTTGTCCTGCATGCTTTGTCTCCAATCTGTCTTGAGTGTCTGGTTTGTTCCCCCTCCCAGAGCGGGCTTGCATGTGAATGATCTGAAGGCCTATACTAACGTACGTGTAACGAACGTACGATGACGAAAAAGGGAAAAAAGTAAAGAAGATGAAGATCCGTATGATGAAAAGGAAAAAACCGTGGCCCTGCAATCAAATGCATAAACTCGCGTGACTGTACGGCCTCACGATTTACTAACTCTCAACCTAGCCAGTTACTTTTACACAAAGCTGACTGTTAACTCTAAGACCACAAGGCTTGCAGGCAGAGCTGCACAGCCGATGTTACCCCTAGGACGGTGTAGCAAAAAAGAGGCCGAGAACAGCGGTTCCCACGCAATCGGAAATGTTCCCAGTCGCGGTCTCACGTGACTTCCGGTTGCGGTCTCGCGAGACTTACAATTTTAATAAACTATTTTCTCACAAAATATTTCTTTGTACAACTCCCTGAAAAGTATTGTACAACAATCTTTTCGGGGGGGGGGGGTTGTACACACAGCCCTGGAAAAAGAAAAAAAAGGAAAATACATTTTCCGCACATTATACAAAAATCACTTCTTGGTGCCATGTACCCAAACGTGAGCTCCCCACCATGTTCATCAACAGGTGGTACATACATTACATGTAAAAACCAATAAACATTTATTCAGCAGCAAACATGATGCATATTTAAACATATGGTTTGCACAATTCACAAGGTGGATAGCACAGCTATCACCTTTTCCATTCTCTTCATCCCCTCAATGGCCGTGAGGAAAACTGAGCCGGAAATGTCCTCCTGCGCTCGACCTGAGACATCACCCACCCCACCCAGATGAGCCAGGTTCAGCCTCTCTGGTGGTTTTCTGGGCCGAACAGACCTCCTGGGTGCCGGGGCAGGGATTGTATGACCAGAAGCGTCGTCCTCGTCATCTACCGAGGTATTGTCCTTCAATACCTGTCCTGTGTCTGGTCCGGTCCCTACATCCTCGTGCCCCCGCGGGCCCGGCTTCACGTGCCGGGGGTGAGCACCCAGCCTTTCTCTGGCTGGGTGGCTAAGCTGGCCCACCCCTTTCTCTTTGGCTTTCCTCTTTCTTCCTCTCTGGTCCTTTCCCTTTCTTCTTTTCCACCCCAATCTCTCCCTCCTTTCTGCAGTTTTTTCTTTGCTGTCTTTCTGCCTGTCCTGACCTGTTCTTTCTTCTTTCTCTCACATCCGCCCTCTCTTCACGGTTCTTCTTTCTCTGCGGTCTTCTGTAGACCCCCTGCGTTTGCCGTGCAGGGCGACCCGTGTCGGGGGAGAATGGGATCCTGGGGGTTGAGGTCCCTGATGGGTGCTGCTCATCATACCAACACACCCCTCTGGCCCGGACTTCTCCTAGACCGGAGGTTGGTGTGGCCCACACCAATCAATTGGCTGGTCGTGCAAAGCCCTAGCTTTGCTAGAAGGCTGCGGCCTGGGTCAATCTGGTGTAGTTTTATCTAGGCCAGAGTATATCTCTTCTGTAGCCCTGGTGCGGCCCTGCTGGACATACCCCCGTGGTACCGCTCAGCCGCATCCCATTGTTGGACTCCGTGGTGGGTGGGGAACAGAAGAGATGAAACTTTCTCCTTCCGGTATGGCTTCCAAAATTCCGCCGCGCAAGCGGCACCTCCCAACTAGTGTTAGTTCAGATAGTGAGGACGAGGTCCGACAGACTGTTTCTTCTCGTTCTGCACAACCCTCTTGGCCCTTTTTTCTTGTTGTTGAGGGTGCTGACCCCGACAAACCCATCACAAAACTGACCCCTTCCTCGGTGGAAGGATGAGTCTGCCATCCAGCGGGTCTGTGTGGAGGGCAAGTTGTCCTTCGCCGCGGCCCGCAAGCGGGTGCTAGGCTCTTCCTCCCCCACCTCTTCTGTCTCCTACTCCTCGGTCGTCTCTCCACGACCTACAACTTGTTCTTCCTGTCAGCCTGACTTAACCTGGGTTGTCGGTGACTCCCCTCGCCCCTTGTCTTCCGTTTCTATGCCCCCTCCTTCCGCCAGTTCTAGCTCTCGACCCCCCTCACAGTCCATGCCACGCACCACTTCTCGGGGCACATCCACTACCATTTCTTCGACCTCCCATCGCTCTACTTCTTCACGCACCTCTTCTGTTGACACACTTTCTACACCTTCACTTGCACCACCATCTACTAAGAAGTCTGCCTCTGTTCGCACCCCAGGGTCGGGAGCACCCGCTGCCCGTCCCTCTGCTTCTCTATCTGCCTCGTCCTCACACAACCGCTTTTCGACTCTTGCCGACACGGGGAAGGAGCCTAGGGCTTCCCACCCCTCCTCCCTTTCTCCCCCACGTCGGCCCTCTCAGGGTCCGAAAAACACGTCCCGGCCTCCAAAAGGGCAGGCGCGATGTGATCTCTTGGAGGACATGGAGGTAGGGGATACTGCCCCCTCCTCCACTCCGTCCTCTCCTGTCAACTCTCATCGCTGGTCTAGCCTAACTTGCTAACATGTCGTCCATCATCCAATGCAACTGTCGGGGAATCTGAGCTAACTATGAGGACCTCCGTTGTCTTATCTCTTCTCTCAACCCTGCTGTTCTTTCTTTTCGTGTGGTACTTTCCATGTTCTTCGTCATGCTTCTTCTGCTGACACTGGCTCTGGTGGTGTCGCACTCCTCCTCCATCCTAGCCTTCTTTACAGTCCCATTTCTCTCACCTCTTCCTTGCAGGCAGTGGCTGCTAGAGTCACGCTGCATAAAACCATCTCCATTTGCTGTCTGTACCTTCCTCCGTCAGCTCGGGTTTCCCGTCACGAGTTGGACGATTTGCTAGACCAACTCCCCCCTCCTGTTCTTCTTTTGGGTGACTTCAATGGACATCATCCCCTGTGGGGTGGTGTTTCCAGCGATGCCCGGGGGGAGCTTTTAGCTTCATTTTTCGCTGAGAGGGATCTCTGCATTTACAATAACGGCAGTCCCACTTACTATCAACCTCATAGTGGGTATACTTCCGCCATTGATCTTTCTGTCTGTTCTCCCTCTCTTTCTCTTGACTATTCTTGGCGCGTCACCGGGGACTTGTGCGGCAGTGACCACTTCCCTATCACTCTGTCAGCCGACCTTTCTGCAGAACCCGGGCCAGCGGGTGGCTGGAATCTTTCCAAGGCTGATTGGTCACTGTTTCACTCTCTTTGTCTCTCCCGGCTGACTTTACAGTCTGATTTTAACCTCGATTTCCAGGTGGCCGGAGATCACCCTGTCCACCTTTTTACCCAAGTTTTACTTGAAATCGCGAGACGTGCCGTTCCTACCGTTGGCAAGGGTCGCCGTGGCCCTCGCGTACCTTGGTTCACGGAGGAATGTCGGGCAGTGCAGCGGGATCGGAAGAGGGCACAACGTCGTGCTTTCCGATGTCCCACTGCTGATAATGTCCTTTCTTTTAAACGCCTCCGGGCTAGTGCTCGGTTTGTTTTTAAACAACAGCGCAGGCAAGCTTGGCAGAGTTTCGTCTCCTCTCTCTCTGTCCACACCCCTTCTTCCAAGGTATGGGCAACAATTCGTCGCCTCTCTGGGAAACGTTCCTCCGGTTCCGTTGGCCACCTCCGCGATGGCGACGCGACCCTCACAGACCAGCGCGACATTGCTAATCATCTTGCATGCACCTTCGCTCATAATTCCTCTTCCTCTCACTACTCTCCTTCATTTCAGCGCCTCCAACGTGTCAGGGAATCTACCCCTTGTAACTTTTCTTCTTCTGACTCTGAATCTTATAATCTCCCCTTTTCTCTCTCTGAACTCCAACAAGCTCTCCGTCAGTATTCCTCTTCCACTCCTGGTCCTGACAATATCCACTATCAGTTTCTCAAACATCTCCCTGAAGAATCTCTTTCCCTTCTCCTCCACATCTTTAATTATGTTTGGACATCCGGGGACTTTCCCTCCATGTGGAGAGAGGCCCTCGTGGTCCCCATCTCCAAACCTGGTCGGGATCACTCTGACCCCAACAACTATCGTCCTATCTCTCTCACTAGCTGTCTGTGTAAAACTATGGAGCGCATGGTCAATGCTCGCCTGGTCTGGACCCGTGAGTCCGAGGGTTTGCTCTCCTCGCTGCAGTGTGGTTTTCGGCGAGGCCGGAGTACCGTCGACCACCTCGTTCGCTTCGAAGCTTTTATCCGGGATGCCTTCGTCAGAAAAGAACACGTGTTGGGGGTCTTCTTTGATCTGGAGAAAGCCTTCGACACGACTTGGAAGCATGGAATCCTGGTGGACCTTCACCGCCTTGGTTTTCGCGGCCGTCTACCCATTTTTATTCGGCATTTTTTAGCTCACCGCCAATTTTTAGTTCGCGTTGGTGCTAGTTTGTCTGATTTTTACCCTCAGGACATGGGTGTTCCCCAAGGCAGCGTTCTGTCCCCTACCCTTTTCTGCATCAAGATCGATGGCATTTTAAATTCAGTTCCTTCTGCAGCTGCCCAGCCTGCACACGTTTGTCGGGTCCATAAGGGCCCGACATGGGCTGCGAAGTGGGCCCCTTGAGGGATACCACACATGGTGCCCAGAGGGTTTTGCAAATGGGGGCCGCATGGGCCCAACATGGTTTTGTCTACATGCATATGGGCTGCCCACCAGCATCCCACCACTATTCCACATGCTTTTCCCACATGCATATGGGCTGCCCACCAGCATCCCACATGCATATGGACTGCCCACCAGCATCCCACCACTATCCCACAGGTTTTGCCCACTTGCATATGGGCTGCCCAACCAGCATCCCACAGGTTTTGCCCACATGCATATGGGCTGCCCACCAGCATCCCACCAGTATCCCACACCCAGCCCACCAGCATCCCACTCCACGCCCACTTGCATCACACTTTCATGCCCACCAGCATCCTGCTCTACGTTCAGTCTGAAAAAATGCTCAAATATCAAATGGCAGTTTTACAAAATTTATTAATATACACAGAACTGTCAGAATTCGCTAATCGGTTTCTGCTGTGCTCGCCACTGAGGCTGATCCCGGAGAGCTTGTTATACCTGAGCGGAAACAAAAAGAATAAACCACTGGAAAATGTGCATAGCTTCAAGTATATGTTTGACTGGTTGCACGTATTTTCACAATTTGAATCTAGCAACAAGAACGCTTTTAACCTTTTTTTCAATGACTGTCTGAATATATTACTTTCACTGTCACCAATCACTGCTGGAATACTACATTTCCAAGCAGGGGTTAAGCCAACAATGTAACAAAATGGTTAATTTTATAAGAATTGTGTTAGTAGATGAGCATCTCTTTATTCAATGTGCAAGATTTCAGTGTTCTATTAAGCTAAAGAAATTTGTTTAACCCTGTATATGTACTTGTCGGACTCAGAATGTAGTTAAATAATTTTTATAAACTTACCATTAAACAGCTTAACTCTTCAGGGACGCAGGGACCGCAGGGCTGAGCAACCCCAGAGGCCGCATAGAGACCGCATAGAGACCGCATAGATTTAACTTTTAATAAAAATTACCGCTTAAAAACTACCACACTCACAGCAATATATTTTACATATTTAGAAAGATCGGCAACACAATGGAAACAATACTTTTAGTTGAAAATATTAAATAATACTTACTATTTGGTCCCAAATACAGTCACTTTTTGCGCACACAACAACACACAACAAATTAAACCCGTAGATCCAGTGTGAACGACGGAAGTAGACCTGGAGGGTCACTACTCTAAACCTCGTTTGGCAAGCCGAAACTGTTTCCGAAACTCATTTAGACAGTGCAGGGGAAACAACCGATGATAGAGCTTCACAATGATATAAGGTTTACCTCCCTTACACCGTTAAATGCGTCGCTGCAAAGTTTTGAATTCGTCGTAAGTTTGTCGGCACCACGTCTCTTGGCTCATTTACGTCGTCGCCGGTTAACCGGCGACGACGTCCCTGTAGGGTTAAGCCTGCGACATCTGCTGCCATCCCTGTCACATGCAGAAGTAAACCATTTCTTGGCTGTGCTGCTTATTTCGACTTCCAATGCACTTTTGTAAGTTGATCGGACAGCAGCTGTGCACAGAGTAAAACACCTTAAGCTGTATGATGACTAGATTGCCATTTTTGAAATATTCGGCTTAAATAATTATAATAATGCATGGATTAATAAGAGAAATGAGAACCTCTACATGTCCACAGTTAGGGCATGACCAAAGCACTTGGGGAACTGACATACTCTCACCAATAATATACATCAATAACTAGAGCCTAGAGCTCATTCTCGGTTTCTGACCCACCGGCCACTGAACCTGATCCTGGAGAGCTTGTTATACCCGAGGGGAAAAAAAGGAATAAACCACTGAAAAATGTGCATAACTTCAAGTATAAGTTGGATTGGTTGCATGTATTTTCACGGCAACATAAAAGCTTTAAGTGTTTTTTTTAAATGACTGTCCTAATATATCACCAATCACTGCTGGAATAAAATGGCTATTACCAAGCCAGCTGCTTAGCCAACAAAGTAACCAAATGGTTAATTTTATAGTAATTGTGTAAGTAGATGAGAATCTCTTTATTCACTGTGCAAGTTTTCAGTTTACTATTAAGCTAAAGAAAAAAGATTTAACCCTGTATATGTACTTGTCAGGCTCGGAATGTAGTTAAATAAATGTTATTTGTAAACATACTTACCATTAAAGGTCTTAAACCAGTGACATCTGCTGCCATCCATCATGCACAGAATAAACCATTTCTTTTCCGTGGTGCTTATGTGGACTTGCGATGCATTTTGTTGATCGGACAGCGGCTGTGCACAGAGTATTTCAGGATGTAAAAACACCTTTAGCTATATAATGACTAGATTGCTATTTTTGAAATATTTGGCTTAAACAATTATAATAATGTGTGCATTAATAAGAGAAATGAGAACCTCTACATGGCCACGGCTAGGGCATGCTCAAAGCCATTGCGGAACTGACATACTCTCACCAATAGTATACATTAATATACATCAACAACTAGTAACTGATTACAAACTGCCAGTTCATATGCACATCCCATCATAAGACATTCAAGAGTCTGCAAACAAAATGACGCAAACGGTGTATCACATGTTGCTGTTTCAGTGTCAGTGATGCTGACAGGATTTTGAAAGATTATCTTTGGTCTTTCACTTTTATTTTTGGATAGAGTGTTTACAAACAAGGTCTTTCAACCAGTTATGTGTTCTTCTAGCCTTCACTAAGACTGTAGGTGGTTTTAAGACTACTTGCAGTCTCCTTATTTAAAAGTACTATCCACACACACACACACCATACTGCGACAAATTTACAGAAGCACTTACCAATCAAGATCCTGCTTAGGTACAGGGTGCAGAAGGCTTTTTTCCATTTGGCCTGGTGCAATTGAACTTTGAAGCCAATTATGTAGTGAAGAGTCTCTTCAAAATATCTCTTACAAGGGATGAGACTGACTCCCCCTCAAATACAGGAAAGATGAATCTGGAGACAATTTTAAAAGATGCGAGAAAATTATTTTTGATGCTTCAATCTAAAAATGCAGTCCGTTTTCAGTCAGGCATGGGCATGACCAGCTCAAAAATTGGGCCACTGCAGCAACAATTTACCAACCTTTAATCACAATTGAGTTACAAACCATTGGATGTCAAACTGGTCTTTGTTACTTTTAAACTAGCCATTCTGCCACCAAAACAACAACCATGTGTACACTAATGGCAGCTGGATAAAAGCTGCAGGAAAGAGGAATGAAAATGAGGCCAGAAACAGACTCTGCAGACTGGAAAAAAAATTACAGTACAAAAAATATTTTTTCGGGGAAATGGAACATCTTGGAATACCGAGAATCCATAGAGAATTCCCATGCCTGACAGTGTAAATATGCTTACCATGCTATGTATAAACACTCCAAAGTGCTTTCAGACAAATCAGTCTCATAAGCATGTGAGAGTTATTCTTAGATTGAATACAAGGAAGTATGGCTAAAAATAAGAGAGGCTTACATATGGCATCCTTCCGTATAAAATTATTGTACAAATGCCAAGAAATGTTCAATACATAACATACCAGCTGTTCCATTGTATCTTTGCTAGATTCTCCTCAATCATCTGCAACTCTATTTGTTTTATAGGAAGTGAGAAGTTTTCTGGGACTCCAACAGGGTCACTTGGTCCTGAGCGTGCAGTTATGTGGATTTAAAAATTGTGCATGCTAATATACATACAAACTCAAAACACAGAAGAAGAAGAAAGCACATGTGATCAATGTTATTGTCTGCTTTGCCTACTTGGTTTTGGAACACCGTTTTCTCCCTAGTTTTACATTTTAATCTTTTCTTTAGGTTTTAGCATCTTTTAAAAAAAATTAAAATAGCCTGGAGTCTTCCTTTAATTAACCAAGCAAGAATTAACCATTTTTTTGGGGGGTGAAGTTAGGTATGATAATTTATGCTGCAGTAAAAGTGTACAGTATTACAGATAGGCATTCTAAGTCAGCTCTGTCCATTCTGCCCACTATTTATGTTCTGTTAGGCTTGGCAAGAGGAATTGCAACAAAAGCAGTTCCATATGGAAAAAGTACCATATTTCTCTGAATATCTGAGAGGGCTATAGCTATATTATCAAATACACCAGTAAGACCAGAAACTTCATATATACTTAATTTTGAAGAATCAAGAGGCTTGCTAAAAAAAAATGTGTTGACTGAGGAAAACTTTCGTCCTCTTCATTAATGCACTTTAAATGTTCTTGCACTCTATCTAGAGTTCTTCTTGTTCAGTATGACGCCATTTTAAAACATTCAAGCACTACAAGCACACACACACAGAGTCAAATATAATTATTGCTAGTTTCTGATGGAATTATGGCTGATGCTTTGAGATAAATAGTTGTAGTTATTAAAGAAAAAAGGACTGAAGGCCAAAGCCTTTTATTTTAAACTTAGGCTAAGCAAAAGATTTAGATTCAACACACGGACAAATTGTCTAAACTGCGAAGGAAAGCTGCAACAATTAAAGACGAGTTCAGAGTTTCAATACTACTTCGGAAGGCAAAATACCACACAAAATTGTACCACACAATACAACACAATATTACCATGTAATAATATTATAAAATTAATGAATTTAAAACCGTAATAAGAAAATTAAAGTCTTATCTGAGAATTAAAAGAATGAAGCTAGCGAAAGTCGTGTACTCAGGGGAAGTTACTCCAACTATTAAAAAAGCAAACAAAGGAATTTACTACTAAAGTTAATTTAAAAAAATAAAATGTAACTGCTTTCAAATTCCTTTGAGATGATATTGCAGAAAAAATTGAAAAGCTTTATTAGCAAACACGTGGCTGCCACTGGGGCTTAATTATAATACACCATGACCATACCACGTGCTTTGATCGAGTTCGAGCAAAGCTAGTCAAGTAGTAGTGCATAAGATTTACACGTCAATTCACTATATATATTAGAAACATGTTTGCGAAAATGTGGAAAAGCGAGAATTTAAACTAGATTTCATACTGTTTCCCTATGTTTTACTTGTTTCTAATAATCAACTCACCACAACTCAAATCAAAAGGCTCAACTGATGTAAGCAGCTGGCTGTTCACAGTCAAAAATTCTTGGCAACACATGTGGTGTTTGCCCACACGATACACACGTAGATGGTGGTGGGCTTCCCCAGACTTTGCTTTGTGTGTCCGTGGTAGGTATTTTCCCTGCCTGGAGCGTCAGCTGCAGCTCTGTGTAAACAGTGTTCAACGTTGGGTTTCCTCCAACGGTTTTACCTTTTCCACTGCCAAGTCTGCGTTCATTTTTGTAAACTCCGTGGCCACTTTCCGGAGCCCACCATTCATATTGATGGTTCGGCGCTCCGGGTGGTCCCCGAGGTCAAATTTTTAGGGGTCATTTTTGACCACAAGCTTTCCTTTTTACCCCACATCCGGTCCCTTCGTGCATCATGCCTGAAAGCGCTAGATGTCTTACGTGTTGTTGGGCGCACCCAGTGGGGTGCGGATCGGACCACCCTTTTACGTTTATACCGCTCCTTGATTCGGTCGAAACTTGATTACGGATGCATTGTTTATGGTTCCGCTCGTCCCACCTACCTTAAACTCCTCGACACCGTCCACCACCACGGCCTCCGGATCTGTCTGGGGGCTTTTCGTACCACCCCGGTGGACAGCCTGTATGCTGAGGCTGGTGAGCCCCCTCTCTCTCTGCGCCGCCTCAGTCTCATGCTCCGGTATGTCACCAGACTGAGGGCGCATCGGGATAACCCTGCTTATTCCACCGTCTTTCAACCTGAGCATGCTCCTTTATATGATCTTCGTCTAAAGGAGCCTAAACCTCTTTCTCTTCGCCTTCTTTCTCACCTGTCTGCCTCTGCTCTCTCTCTTGCCCATGTTGCCCCCCTCCCCTCTCTTCCAGATCCTCCCTGGACCCTGCCGCCTCTCGACATTCGTCTCGACCTGGCTGCCTTCTCCAAGTCTTCCACCTCTGATCTCCTTTATCTTCACCACTTCCACGAACTCTGACTATCCTGGTTTCTGCCGCGTCTTCACCGACGGCTCTAAACTTCCTGCTGCTGGTCAAGTTGCGGCTGCAGCCATCCCCTCTTGCTCCTCTCATCCTCTCACTGCCCGCCTAGCCGATCACGGTTCTGTCTTCTCTGCCGAACTTTCTGCCATTCTTCTGGCCCTTTCGCATGCTCGCCACTCTGGTGAGAAAAATTTTCTGATCCTATCCGACTCTCTTTCTGCCCTCCGTGCGCTTGCCTCTCTTCACCTTAACCATCCTTTCCTGGTCCACATTCATGCTCGTCTCTCTCTCCTCCGCTCTCAAAATGTTGATGTTGTCTTTGTCTGGGTCCCCGGCCATGCTGGCATTCCGGGCAACATGCGTGTTGATCGGGCTGCTAAGCAGGCTCTTCAAGACCCCATCCCTCTCTTACCAGTGCCTTCCGTTGACTTCAAACCTTTCATTTCCTCCTACATCCACTCTCTTTGGCAAGCCCACTGGGACACACTGTCTTCCAACAAACTCCACTCTATTCTTCCTTCCCTCTCTGACTCTATTTACTGTGCAGAACCTGTACGGCGAGATGTTGTCCTGACGCGCCTCCGTCTGGGTCATACCCACCTCACCCATTCCTTCCTGCTCCGTTCCGAACCTCCGCCTACCTGTACCCACTGTGCAACACCCCTCACTGTCCAACACATTTTATTTTCCTGCGTACATTTTCGCCATGTCCGTCTACGTCACTTTTCTACCCCTTCTTTCCCTGCCCTTTTTCGATCCATTCCTTCTTCTGTGATATTCGCCTTTTTACGTACCATCGGTTTTTATTCACGCATTTAAGCTTTCGGTTTTATTGAATGATCCGTTCTCTGTTCACTCTCCCTTACCCTCCTTTCTCTTTTACCGCTGGTTTTCCTTTTTCTTCCCCGTCGTGATATAGCCTTAGTTGCTGGCACGGCGTTAAGCCCAAATACCTACCTCACCGACGGCTCTAAACTTCCTGCTGCTGGTCGAGTTGCGGCTGCAGCCATCCCCTCTTGCTCCTCTCATCCTCTCACTGCCCGCCTAGCCGATCACGGTTCTGTCTTCTCTGCCGAACTTTCTGCCATTCTTCTGGCCCTTTCGCATGCTCGCCACTCTGGTGAGAAAAATTTTCTGATCCTATCCGACTCTTTCTGCCCTCCGTGCGCTTGCCTCTCACCACCTTAACCATCCTTTCCTGGTCCACATTCATGCTCGTCTCTCTCTCCTCCGCTCTCAAAATGTTGATGTTGTCTTTGTCTGGGTCCCCGGCCATGCTGGCATTCCGGGCAACATGCGTGTTGATCGGGTTGCTAAGCAGGCTCTTCAAGACCCCACCCCTCTCTTCCCAGTGCCTTCTGTAGACTTCAAACCTTTCATTTCCTCCTACATCCACTCTCTTTGGCAAGCCCACTGGGACACGCTGTCTTCCAACAAACTCCACTCTATTCTTCCTTCCCTCTCTGATTCTATTTACTGTGCAGAACCTGTACGGCGAGATGATGTTGTCCTGACGCGCCTCCGTCTGGGTCATACCCACCTCACCCATTCCTTCCTGCTCCGTTCTGAACCTCCGCCTACCTGTACCCACTGTGCAACACCCCTCACTGTCCAACACATTTTATTTTCCTGCGTACATTTTCGCCATGTCCGTCTACGTCACTTTTCTGCCCCTTCTTTCCCTGCCCTTTTTCGATCCATTCCTTCTTCTGTGATATTCGCCTTTTTACGTACCATCGGTTTTTATTCACGCATTGAAGCTTTCGGTTTTATTGAGTGATCCGTTCTGTTCACTCTCCCTTACCCTCCTTTCTCTTTTACCGCTGGTTTTCCTTTTTCTACCCCGCCGTGATAGAGCCTTAGTTGCTGACACGGCGTTAAGCCCAAATACCTACCTAACTACCCTAGTTCCTGACACGGCATAAAGCCCCAATACTTACTGTTGGAACAATTTTTTACTGAACAAATCGGCAATTGGGAGCATCAAAATTTCACAGATTAACATTATGAAGTACTGTTTCCCTTGCTTGTACTCGATCATGTTGGAAGCAGTGTCATGGCCCAGTATGCATGAAGTTGTGATGTCATCAGCAACTGATCCACATCACCCTGTTCTGAAATATTTACATGATGTCCAAATTAAAATGAGTGGCAGCATCTCAAGCTGACCAGCACTGCCTGCAAGCAGTTCCTCATGGAACAGCTAACATAAATCTTGTGTCATTAAAAAAGGTGTTTAAATTAAAATATTACTTGGATATTTTTAATTCATTTATCTATTCCTTCATGTACAAGAGAGTAAGGCTGGTTTTTATTGCTTTAATGTCAAGTTAGCAATGAGGGGTATCTTGTGATAGGGTTAGGACAGGAAAGGTGGTGAAAAGTGTTAAAGGAAGAAGAAGGGGGACAAAACCAGAATACCCGGAGAAAGTCCACAGCAACCAGCCAGTGATATTTTAGTTCTGATATTAATTATAGTTTTATTTTATAAAATTTATTTTTATTTTTAGTTCATTTTAATTTTCAAGGAAGTCAATTCTTATTTTTATCCAGTTCTGTGTTTAAAATTATAGTTTTTATTTTATTTAGTTCTGGCCCTTTTACATAATATCAGTTCAGTTTTAGTTTTTACAATTTTTTTAAAGATCACAACCACCGTCTGCAGTCGCAGAAGCTGCAGCGTTCAGAATAAATTGTTCGTGATCATCCATAGTGTTGCTATTGTCAGGTCCTAGAGCGAACATGTGATGATCATGTGATCATCTGGCGAGTAAAATGCTGCAGGTTTCTTGTACGGAGAGTGCTCGGAAAATGTTTTTGCTCAACGTTTAGAGCACTGCTAGTGTAAATAACCCTTTACGTAAACCCAGGCACCCACTCAGCTGGCCCCTGCACTCTCCTAGCCGGCATACTGTGGTTAGTTGCAGCATGCTCCTGACTGGTTGTTCGGTGCTCAAGGTTGGGAAACATAAAGGGTATCGTGTTTCTTTTGATCCCCTGACCCAACGGTGGGTAGGGAAGGGCTAACAAGGTCTCACTGTCTGAGGCTACCATAACCCTTAGCTGTAATTTAGGTGCAGCCAGGCTTTTCCCCAGGGAAGGATGGCACCGCTTAGAGATTTAGAGGCAGCTCAGTAAATAGCGTAACATAACTGATAGCTCAGGGTGACCTACAGACAAGTGAGACGAACCCTCTGCACGAATGAAAAGGATAGAACGAAAATGCAATTGCTTTTATTTTTTGTTTTACTCGATTTTAGTTCTCGTTTTAGTTCGTTCACAGATCACAAATTTTTATTTTTATTTCGTTTTAGTTTCTCTGTTTGCATTAATTTCAGTTCTCGTTATTGTAAAACGAAAAACAATATTTTTAGTTCTAGTTTTAGTTTTCGTTATGAGAATTTCACTGCAACCAGCCCTATAAACAGGTGGCACATGGAGAGAAAAATATGTGCAGACATAGGATCTGAATCACAATTTTAGCAGTAGCAAGCACATATTACTGCTGTGCTACAAACTGCCCAGAAACACTATGTAAATTGTACTCCAGTTACACAACATAAATTTTATGGGGGAAATAGATGTTTTCAGTGACCTTGATCTTTTACATTTTGCAGGATAAACCAGAAGGTGGAGTTTGTGGCTATTCTGGAAGAAAATTTATTCAGGCCAAGTTTTACAACCCTAATAAACATGAATCCTCCATCTCTTATGATGAGTATTTGAAGCAAACACAAGGACTGGTTTTTAGCTCGTAAGCATTTACCTAGTATCAGGCAGAGGAAGTGTCTTGAAAATTTGATATGGTTTTCAAGTGTGTGCTTAATGCAGAAACAGATGGTGTACTTGTGAGATCTTTGATATATTTAGCTTTGACATAATGAACCGAGTGTCTGATAAATATTTGTGTATCCGATTTAAAATTTGTAGCTTAAGACAGAACAGTCTGTTAAAGAGAAAAAGTTGGGTGGAAATTATTTTACAGATGAGTTTAATATGTTAGAGGATATATGTAGTTTTTTCAAAAATCCTCTAGATCCAGTAGAACCTATGACTTTTCATAAACATCAAAAATAAGGTCTTAAAAGGAAGTGGTCTTAAATGAGAGGTTGACAAGGGACCTATGTTACTGAGGCAGTGCATCTCATCATGGAAAGCACAAATACAAACTTACACATGAAATTATTTAAAATAACATTTCAATTTTACTTCAAACTCAACTTTTCTTGAAAAACTTATTTTCTGCCTTGAACAGCTGCTAATTTGTTGTAAAAGAATGGCGTGTAAAGAAGACTGCTTATCAGAGTTTCCATTTGACCTATTCTCAGGTTAAGTTATCTAAGAAATTTGGTAGCCATAATTAACATATGTTGTGAAATGTTTATAGTTTCATCTTGTGAAGATTTTTGAAGATTTGAGCAGTTAAAAGTAGCGAACCTGTTGTCTGTACTAACCCTCAACTCCTATTTTGAACTCGGAAGTGATCATTGTAATGGGCTTTATGCTTAATCATATTTTTATTGTTGTATCAAAATTTCTTAAGCATTAAAACACATGGGAGACATTAGTGCTTAAAGTCATTAACTACATTAATTTTATGTTCCATTTACTTGAAAAACAAGTCAGTAATTCTGATTAAAATGGGGTGGATGGGGGTGTTAACTGAATCTAAACTGTGCTCATGATGTGTTATGATGTCTGCTCAGAGTCTATCTCTAGTTTTTGCCTGTGCCATGATATCTGACCAAAGATTATACCTCTCTGACAACAGTCACAGGCAAAAGCAAGACTAAACTACTGTTTAGCCTTATAAAAGCAAATAACCTCAATGACTATAACTATAAACTATAACCTCAAATAACTATAACATGGCATGAAATTGTATCGCAAAAGTACATTCTTCATATGTATCTTATTGTGGTATTCAGAAATAAATGTGGAAAAAAAACAAAACAGAGATACAATTATTCCAGCTGATGAATGTGTAATATTGAGCTTTGTTGTACTCCACGTTGCACATCACCACCCCTTCTGCAGCCTGTTGCAGTTTTCTAGAGTTAAATTACTATGACCAAACAAAAATAGATCATATTGTTTCACAAGAGCTTTTTTAAAAATTACATTTCTGTCAAAATTGAGTTATTACTTATAGTATTTATTATATTAATTTCATTATATTTAATGCAATATTTATAAAATAAAATGTGAAAATCATTCTTCAATTTGAATGTTTGCATAATACAACAGTAATTTTATTTTTTTAAATTTTTTCCTTGTCACAATACTGTACCATGACCAAAGCGCTATATTCTCATTTAGCAATCCCTAAACGCACCACCCCCGCGGGCCTGGGTTCACGTGCCGGGGGTGAGCACCCAGCCTTTCTCTGGCTGGGTGGCTAAGCTGGCCCACCCCTTTCTCTCTGGCTTTCCTCTTTCTGCCTGTCTGGTCCTTTCCCTTTCTTCTTTTCCACCCCTATCTCTCCCTGCTTTCTGCAGTGTTTTCTTTGCTGTCTTTCTGCCTGCCCTGGTCTGTTCTTTTTCTTTCTCTCACATACATCTTCTCTCCACGGTTCTTCTTTCTCTGCGGTCTTCTTTAGACCCCCTGCGTTTGCCGTGCAGGGCGACCCGTATCGGGGGAGAATGGGATCCTGGGGGTTGAGGTCCCTGATGGGTGCTGCTCATCATACCAACACACTCCTTTGGCCCGGACTTCTCCTAGACGGGAGGTTGGTGTGGCCCACACCAATCAATCGGCTGGTCGTGCATTGCCCTAGCTTTGCTAGAAGGCTGCGGCTGCAGCTCTGTGTAAACAGTGTTCAACGTTGGGTTTCTTCAAATGGTTTTACCTTTTCCACTGCCAAATCTGTGTTCATTTTTGTAAACTCCGTGGCCACTTTCCGGAGCCCACCATTCGTATTGATGGTTCGGCGCTCCGGGTGGTCCCCGAGGTCAAGTTTTTAGGGGTCATTTTTGATGTGATCTTTCCTTTTTACCCTACATCCGGTCCCTTCCTGCGTCATGCCTGAAGGCGCTGGATGTCTTACGTGTTGTTGGGCGCACCCAGTGGGGTGCGGATCGGACCACCCTTTTACGTTTATACCGCTCCTTGATTCGGTCGAAACTTGATTACGGATGCATTGTTTATGGTTCCGCTCGTCCCACCTACCTTAAACTCCTCGACACCGTCCACCACCACGGTCTCCGGATATGTCTGGGGGTTTTCGTACCACCCCGGTCAAACGCTGAGGCTGGTGAGCCTCCTCTCTCCCTGCGCCGCCTCAGTCTCATGCTCCGGTATGCCACCAGACTGAGGCCGCATCGGGATAACCCTGCTTATTTCACCGTCTTTCAACCTGAGCATGCTCCTTTGTATGATCTTCGTCCAAAGGAGCCTAAACCTCTTTCTCTTCGCCTTCTTTCTCACCTGTCTACCTCTGCTCCCTCTCTCTTACCCATGTTGCCCCCCTCCCCTCTCTTCCAGATCCTCGCTGGACCCTGCCGCCTCTCGACCTTCGTCTTGACCTTGCTGCCTTTTTTTTAAAGTGGCTTTGGTGGGTACAGTCCAAGCCCACCCATCCGATCGATATGATTCATCACACACCGTGCTTCCTGCTGCACTCGCATGAGATCTGCGACAATTTGGAGTAAATTAAAATAAGAATTTCTACAAATATCAGCAAATATTTCTGCGTTTTCAGGATCGAAAGGTAGAAATTATGTTTCAGCTTTACGATCTTGTTACAATACCTTGAAGTTAACTTTATTTTATCTGGAAGCTATTTTTATTGTATACTGACCGGACCGGCAGCAGTTATAAGCTGGCGCATGCCATCTAGGAAGTGCTCGATTCTGTCACCAAGGATATATCGAACCGTTATATGCGGCGTTTTTAATGGCGGAGTAAAGCTCTCAAAAAAGCAACAGCATTAAGTTTCTATCAGGTGATTACATATATGTGGTGTTCGGAATTACTGTAGGACATCCAAAGACAAGTAAGGAGAGCTTTTTATCATCTAAATTACAAAGACGCAAAGCAGCATTTTCTTTGTTTACTTTCCTGGAATTGTCATATATCACCACTACTTGTGCGGACAGTTATTGAGAAAGTTTTATTTAAGATGTAGTTTACAAGATACAGACAGAAACGTCTGCTTTATCTGACCGCTTATCGAAGTTTATCGAACTAAATGCTTAAAATGAATTTGATTTTTAAGGAGTGCATTGATGATTTTAGGACCAACACAAATCATGACTTAAGCTGCCACATAGTTGCAACTACCTATAGGTTTTCGTGAGCTAAATTATTTGATTTGACTGTAAAAGATCTTCGAGCCTGTGATCGGTACTGAAAATCATTACATGTTTTGTTTAATTTTGACAGAGGAAACCGTAAAACATCTCATCACTGGAGGAAGCATACAATAGCTCTCACTCAGTTCTGCGCATGAATACAAGGAAAATTTAAAAGCAGTCTGTTTCCACGCAATGCCATCACCATTGATCCTTCTCATAACTAGCGCTATATTGATTGGAGGAATGGCAACCATTATTGTCGTAATATCAGTTGCCGTGGATGGATGGCAGGAAGTCCTTTTTAACGAGCAAAAACTTGCCATTATCAATACCACCAGTTCTCATATAATAATATATAACATGTCACGCACTACCCAGTTCTACAGAGTAATTGACACCAGTCACACCGAAACAGGATCAGAACTCAATGGAACTGTTTACTGGCTGCATTCAAGTGTCAGCGGACTCTGGCGTACATGTGACCAGCTAACAGGTACGTTGCGGTGAATGAAATACTGAAGTAACATGATGTATTTCCATCCCTATTACGCAATTATCTGAGACGAACTTATTTTAGCATATTAAGGCACACATGAATAAATGCGGGCAAAAAAATGATCTCTTGACCTCTTGGAGTGATAATTTCACCATTTTGTGAACTTCGAATCTACGTTGGCGAAATTAAAATCCCTAACCAGAAGCATACTCGTTGTTTTGAAGACTTTCAGAAGCTGTTCGAGATGACAGCTTTACTGCCGTTGTATCTTAACGGTGGATACAATGCCATTAAACGCAAACATTTTATTTAGTGATCTACGGAGTTCGCCTTCATCGTCAAATGTCATTTATAGCTCGTATTATGACTGAATCATATCTACTCGAAACCAAATTGACACAGCCAAGTGAGTGTTCAGATTTCAAGGATGACAAGATCTCATGATGAAGGGTTAAGGACCCTTTAACGCAAAAAATCTGTCCATGGTAAAGTTGATTTGTGCAGCAAGACAACTTTCTTATCACCAACAATGAAAGTCGGTCGAACCCGAACGTGCCGCAGAGACAGCCCGAACCCACTCAGCCAGCAGACTACGCATCGCCTGTTGTCTGAGCAGCCGTGCACGGCTATCAATGTAGACTGCAAACTGAGAATGCACCTGAACTGGATATGGCGGCGATGGCGAGATAAAGCAGCATGAGAGAAAGCTCCGATAAAGCGTTTGCATCACCCACGCCGACGGCCACAGAACACGCAGTAGGCGTAAAGAAATTTAGTCCAATTACCTGCAGAACGACAGTCTTACTATAATTACACAAACTTCCCAACTAATGCTAGATTTACAAATGCCATATTGCATCGTCGCAGTAACCCCAGTCTGTCGTTAAATATTGAACAGGCAGCAGAAAAAGATGCTGTCAACGTCAATGTCACCTGCACAATTAAAAGTTTGGTCAATAATAATATATTCAAGAACCAAGATTTATATATTTCTATTTAATGTATCATAATCCAGGTTTGGTTTGTGTGAGTGCAGATAGGGTACTTATGGTACTTTCAGAACAGGATGCAACACCACATTCTTTCAGAACAGTTAGCTACTCCGCATTCGTGTTTGAATCGATCGAGTCCTGTACATCGTGCCATAATGTCAAAATGTCCCGAACGTCCAAAATCAATAGCAGACGTCGACAACGGCCCAGCAGGACAATAAGGTTTTGTTCACTCTGGATACGTCATTTTCAAAGGCTACACTAGTCCGTGTTAATTTAATATTGTTGATTTCATTTTACCCGAATTTCACTATGTCCTCTTTTCATTAAATCTTTGCTATATTCAACGGTGTTTGTAACAGATAAGGAGCGAGAACTCGAGAAAGATACTACTGTGCCGAACTATCAATGTTTCATCTTTGTGACCGACTATGACGAAGATTCTCCATTACTGACAGACAAGGCAAAGCAGATTTCAAGTGAGTCGATTTCTTATCAATTTCCCATTATGTCCGTTACAATCAGAACTACAGAACTACAGAAAGTTTCATGTTGCCTTCTTTTTTTCTTTTCTGTACTTTGCTGTTTCATTTTCGGTTCTTATTCAGTTATGGGGATTCGACATGAACATGTACAATTTTATTTACGAAAATCTACAATAGTTAACTCATTTCTATTTAGACCTATTTCTATTTAGGTTTGAACGATTCCTAGAAACTGGCTATCCTGTGCACTAGCAAACGCCAGATTCATATTTAGCGAGAAAGAGGGTTCGAAAATTTCACAATGTTCGAGCGCGAATGGGGGTTGGCTGTTGAAATCTTTCTTTCATCGATGTTTCGCCCTCGCCTCCATGTTGCTGAGACAGCTTATGACGTTGTCTGCTGCCTGCGATATTTTTTCCTGCCTGGGATATATATTCTTGGGGTTATCCTTTAGTGGTGTGCCAATCAGAAAAAAGCATACTGTGATACGGCGAGATGTCATGAAACAGGCCGTAGTGATAATAGCCCACTGATTAAAGACAGGTGTTCCGCAGTTACTGGTTAGAAACCGTTAGCTTATTTTGAGTCAAAATGATGGTAACCTTGATTTAAAGACACTAGCTTTAAACGATTGAATTTTAGTCAGATCAAAACGGTAATTTTCAATTTTTTTTTCTGATTGTGTTAAAAGTTACAGTTAGGGTTAGGTAGGGGGCTTTTGTTTTCAGGTATTTTTTTCTGGTTTTACGTATATTTTAATTTTCATACTAAGTTTGTAACTTGTCATGGACATTTTACTTTTCAGGACTGCATAATTCTGCTGCTTCGTGTTATATCGTGGTGTTAATAGACCTGAGCTCAGCGGCCGTGGTAGGACTGATCGGAATACTAAAGAAACAGGTGGCTAGTTGCATGGTAACTGGCGTACTGTACTGTATGGCAGGTAAAACACTTTTATCCCTATATTTATCAACAACCATCAACATTATGAAGCTAGCCGTAATTTCAGACATCTACCAACAATTATACACTGCGTGCAGTCTATAATTTCAATTATAACTTACAATCTAAATGAACAAATCCTTCAACTAGGATACGAAAACTGGAATTTATTGCAACTAAATTTACAAAAGGTATGACGGATTTAACTCTGGGTAACCTTCACGGGCGAATCAATGCAAAATCTCTTGACCAACTCAGTAATAAACTTTGTTTTCAAAGAAAGGTTATATATATATATATGACTTGATATAACCCACAATTGGTTATCTCGAGCAGAGTTGACATACATCTCGATATAAGGTTTTACTTTTTCTTATCAAATTTATTTCCGCGAAGATGGAGAAATTAAAAAGAAAAAACGTACACACTGGCAAGGAGTAGTCAAATTTGCAATTGCAACAAAACTGAGGTTGAGATGCAGTTTCATTTCAAAAGCATCTCAGTGCAGCAAAAATATCTTCTCGCGCGCTTTCATCAGTTAGATTTTTTTAATGAGAAAAAAAAGTAACAATCTTTATTCATAAAATAGATATATACATAACATGTGGTGTTTTGCAAGTATGTATACTAAAAAATTTTGTTATTGTTTTCTGTCTGACCAGCACTGTTTGGAATCTTCGGATTGGCCATGTTTCACACCAAACACTATTATGAGAGATATGAGTGTTATGCATTAGAATACCTGCCAAAAGAACTGTGCCCAGCAAGAGATGTGACATTACAATACGGCTTATCGCTAGCATGGACTGGCGTCGCACTGTGCTCCTTTGCCTGCATAATGTGGTTGATTTTTGCTCGAGCTCTCAGAGTCATTATGGCCAAGACAATATTATGACATTCATCCAGTTTAAATATCCAGCTGACGAAAGCATTTTCACTTTGTGCAAAACAGTGAATAGTATCAGGCATACAATAACTCTTATATACGACTTCCTGATAAAATAAAATGTCAATAACAACAAAAACTAAGTGCAACATCAAAAAAACGTTTGTTATTAATTTTGTGAAAACTTGTATGCCGTTTACTAACATTGCAATGAAAGAGTATTATCTCTATGGTACTTGCTTACGTATTCTGAAACCAAACGTGTAATCTAAAGGAGTGGGTATTTCACTTTGAGATATTTGCGTTCATCGTTTGAACAAGTTTGAACCAACCAGAAAATCGGTAATCTTTCTATGCAAAATGTGCTAAGTGCCATGCTGAGAAAGCGTTTTGAATCTCCCAAACGTCTGAATGACGTTCTGCAAGTTAGTAGTGTGTCCCCCATTATCCGTGTTCCGCCTTTCCTGTTTATGGGCGCGTTTTGTTAAAGTCATGGCTCATACATTCCTTGTTTTAACGCAATTTCAATTCGGGTCTATATTGTGTTCTGAACAATGAGAACACTGACGAACTAAAAGCTATTATGTCAAGCGTTTAAAGGCAGAACTTGCTATTAATCGGTTATGAATTAATTTCGGTCGCTGTCCCGGAAAAATAAGACAAACACTATTCCCCGAGCAAAGAAAATACCATCAAAACTGTCACCATTCCTTGACATACTTTGGTTGTGGCGGTGCGGAGGGGCAAGAGGCAGACAAATGAAAAAGTCCCTAAAGCAGTCTCGCACACAGCTTTCTAGTAAACAACATTGCCACAATGCTGAACGAACATCACTCAGCTTTCTCCAGAGCGACCCGAGGTGATATAGCCTTAGTTGCTGGCACGGCGTTAAGCCAAAATACCTACCTCCAGAGCGAACTTCATTCATCTTTAGCTCCCACCCTCCGCACATAACGTCGCTTTGCTATCTTTTACATTTACAGAGCGAAGAAAATAGAATCAAAACTTTCGCAATTCCTTGACAGTTTGGGTGCGGGGGCTGATGGGGGGGAAGACGCAGACAAATGAAAAAGTCCCTACAGAAGTCTCGAACTCTTTACCCCAGGTTCCTAGTAAACAACGTTGCCTCAATGCTACGACTGTGTTCGCTGAAACTGCTGTTATGGACGGTACTTAAGTCAGAAAATTCCCGTGATCTGCAGTGAGTGCAGTTCACAATATTAGTGAATTTTTCGCTCACCCTCCTGAGCGATATTCACTCAGCTTTTGATCGGTCTCCTGAGCGAACTTCACTCAGCTTTCGCTCACCCTGCACAGAGAACTTCACCCAGCTTTCTCCAGAGCGAACTTCATTCATTAATTGGATTCCCCCTCCTCAGCCAAAGTCAGGAAACGTGCCATGCGAGCTAAGAAAATACTATCAAACCTTTCGCCATTCTTTGACATAGTTTGGGTGCGGGGGCTGATGGGGGGAAGACGCAGACAAATGAAAAAGTCCCTACAGAAGTCTCGAACTCTTTACCCCAGGTTCCTAGTAAACAACGTTGCCACAATGCTACGACTGTGTTCGCTGAAACTGCTGTTATGGACGGTACTTAAGTCAGAAAATTCCCGTGATCTGCAGTGAGTGCAGTTCACAATATTAGTGAATTTTTCGCTCACCCTCCTGAGCGATATTCACTCAGCTTTTGATCGGTTTCCTGAGCGAACTTCACTCAGCTTTCGCTCACCATGCACAGAGAACTTCACCCAGCTTTCTCCAGAGCGAACTTCATTCATTAATTGGATTCCCCCTCCTCAGCCAACGTCGTTTAGCTATCTTTAACACTATTCCCCGAGCTAAGAAAATACTATCAAACCTTTCGCCATTCCTTGACATAGTTTGGGTGCGGGGGGTGGAGGGGGAAGTATCAGAGAAATGAAAAAGTCCCTACAGGAGGCTCGAACT
>SMGT01011608.1:0-11306 GCA_004794575.1 Lanistes nyassanus
TGCTTCAATGCATGTCTGGAAAACAGTAAGCACAGTGAAGAAATCACTAAAGCTGTTAACTTGTTTTTGATCAGTACAATTCATTTGCACTCAGAAAGTCAGAATGAAGACGGTCAATGATAAAAAGAACAGCATCCCCCACCCAAAATGCTGATCCACACCACTTAAGCTGTCTTCAGGAACTATGCCAAGTTTTTTTCGCAGTACATATATTTTTTCCACCAGTACTGACACAAGTACTTGACATGTACAATAATGTAGCATCTATCAATGACATAACATCCACCTTTATTTGAATGTATATATGCTCCGTTCACACATCCACTATCCTCCACCCAAGCTTCACCCTCACTGGTATTATTTGGTACAAGCACATACACACACATACCCCCCATAACCATACCCACACACACACTTAAAAAGAAACTTGTAATATCATCTCCATAAGTGGATCGAAAATGGAAAAGCTCAAAGTTCAAATAAAGAACGATAGTTTAATCTGATACTTACTTCAGCAATATCCAGACGCTGGCAGTCTAGTGCTGCTACACATACTTGCTCGTAGACACTCCACACTACCAAACAAAATAAATAATTTTAAAAAAGATATATAACACTGTGTAGGATAAAAAAATCTCTAGACCTTGTCACTGGTTAATCTTTCTGCATCTAGTAATACTCCCAACTCTTTTGCTTTAGACTTTTAATTTTTCTTTAGACTTTAATTTTAGACAGTGGTGAACTCCAAGAGTTTTAACACATTCGCGACGTGTGCGGGAAATAAACTATACAGCATAGGTCACGCTTACTAGCGAATGCGGGAAATAAACCAAGCAACTTTGAAAATTTATTTACGGGGAATCGCTAATCATCTAAGGTAAAGAACTCCTACATTAGAAAGCTGAATCATTTCTTCACGAGTTGCTTCCCTTATACTGTGTTTAAATTGACAATGAGAACGGTTTTCGGTAATAATTTGAAGCGAGTACTCACATGTGTTCTGTCACTTGAGAAATGCTAGATTTACTCTTCAAATTACATGCTAAAGAGGAAAATGACATTGTTTTGCAAATTTAATGCGATAAATTGGATGAAGACAAGAGTATTTGTGCCTAAAAGACCCAAGAAAGTAATTACGAAGAGAAAAACGTGCGAGCACGTGTAGTAAACAATGTCGTACAGACTGTGTGTAAGGAATGGCGAGGACTTTTTGATTTCTTCAACTTCAGTTGTGTTTCCATCAAAGGATTTTACAAATTATGGAACAAGGTCCAAGAAACACAGTAAGACATGAGTTTTCTTTATTTATTGTAGTTTTATATCATGTTTAAATAATTTTTGTATTGTTTTGTGGGATATTTTAATGAATTTTTGAAAATAGGCTAAAAATGCCGCGTCCACGGGGATGCTCGAGGGTAGGATTCTACGTCACGATTGAGTTAAAATAACTCTACTCTTGTAGAGAATCTTTTGTTGTTCTTTATGTATACATATTTCACCTAAAACAGGAACAGGGACACAATATTTACAATAAATCTGTTACTCTCTTAACCTAAGCAGAAAAATCACACTGATTAAAAAAATAGGGAAGAGAGGGAGGATACAGACAGAAAAAATTGGAAAAGTGAATGCGCTGTAGAAAATAATCTAGTTTCTGTATAGTTTAGTTCAGCAGTTGGGACTTTATTAAGCCAAATTCAATCTCCTAATCTAATCATGTTTTATAACAATGATAGGTTGCTGTACAACAGTTTGAGAAGGATTATAGTCAAATTAAATTTGTATTTATGTGTACTGCTGATGCGTTCCAAACAGTTTTTGAATGTGTTATTATTCTTAGCATTTTTCATCTTATATGCTAAGTGATTCATAAATGGTATAAGCCTACAGCTTAAGAACGTCAAAGTACACATACTTGGGTGATTATATACAAAAAAAAGGTTGATAGTAATACTGTAAAGTTACATGTATTATCACAGTAGGATTGGGTAAATAGTTTAGAAACATCTATGCTGCCAGTTGTGTTTGTCAAAATTTTGGGGAGGGTAGTGTAAAAAAAAATTCAGCCTTTCTTTATACTTTAACCCTCTTAAAGATTTTACATATCTAGTCTAGCAGCACTTTTCAAAGATGTAAATCATCTTTTCAAGTATGGGCATCATATTCTATTGGCATATTGGTCTGACCATGTTTTCAAACAACTACAAGAATACATATTTACCCAGAAATGAAACAAAAATCTTTTGACAATGCCTAACATTTTATCTCATTCAGAGGTGGATTCGCGGATCATTTTCCACTGTACAGTCCTCAAACAATACCTCACTGCCCTTTGATTCTGTATTGTAGTTACTACCCTTAGATTTATCTTACCCACAAGTAGAACATAGCACTTACTTGCAATAAAACAGAGATTCCCTTTCACTTAACTTCAGACTCTAATATATATCAATGCCATCTTCCAATCTATTTTGGAAGCTGCACAGCTGTATATTTTTGTATCACCAGCAAAGATTTTACATATACTGATGACGTCATCGTGTAGGTCATTAATAAATATGGTACTTTTTCAGTTCGGATCCTGCTCAAATTTTTACCTTGTGTAGACAACACATTCCTCACTTGGACACTCTGGGTTCTATTATTTTACAATTAGTTAAATAATTCTGAATTGATGAATGCAGTGAACGACTGAAGGGGCATATCTGTACTCACATTCATTTCCCAGCTTGTGACTGGCATCCATAAGAACGTCCTCCCACAGTTTGACCACTATGTCCCCATCTCGTACTTGCTCGTCTCGTAGTTTCCTCAAGATGTTACGAGCCTCTGTTGAAATATTTGTTGGACTAGCAGCTATGCAATTGCAACAAAATTTCAACACTTCACCGACTTTGGATATGGCTACTTTGCTTCATTAGGTGATGTACCATGTGCTAGAAGTAGAAATGCTGTTAAAGCATTAGAAAAGTATAAGTATCTGCCAGTTCTTTTCATCTTTCTTTATTACTGGACCTGCTCATGGTCAATCATTTTAAGTCACCAAGGAAAACCATACTGCAAAAGAATTTTTGCCATTTGAATCTCATTTCTAGGAGCCATTTAACAGTTAGGATACGCAGATTCTGCAAAACAAATATGCTTGCGTTTGATGTTTGGAGGCTGTCATTACTGACCACAACTTTACAAGTACAATGAATAAATGAATGATGATACTTGAGAATATACCCGGACTGTTTCTGAGGGAGTCAGCCTATGTTTTCAGGGGGAGGAGGGGTAGGTCAGGGATTAGTAAAGGGTAGGGGTTAAGGGTGGGGTTGGCGGTCGGGTTTTTAGCAAAGGGGTAGGGGTGGGGGTTACAGAAGAGGTAGGGGTGGGCAGGGTAAGGCTTAAGATTAGGTCTCGGGGAGGGGGTTGAGGGTGTTTCTGGGGGAAGGAGGGATAGGGGTGGGGGTTATAGGGAAGGGGTAGCGGTGGGCGGGGCAAGGCTTAAGATTATGACCTCTCGGCGTTGACTGGCTAAACAGAATTGCGACTTTTTCATGCTCTTTATTTAAAGAAAAAGCCCGGGCAGCGACCAGTCTCTTGGCTAGGAAGTAACAATAACAGGCCTAATTTAGTATATGACAATAAGTAATGATACTGACGACTTCTTTCTTCGAGTGGCTGATGCTTAGCATTTTGCCCCCATCTTCGTGAAATGGAAATAAAATAATAGCAAATTTAAATTCAAAATGTATGAATACAGTTGTAGTTCTCAATAGAATATCATATTAAATTCAATACATAATCACATATCGTGAATATGTAGAGAAATTCTGATTTTACACAAAAGTAAACGTCTGGTCTGTCTTTATCTGCTTTTGTCTCTATCTGTTTGTGTTGTCCTGACGAAGGGGTAATACCCCGAAACTGTTGGCTGTCTGTGTCTGTGTCGTTTAACGCAGCTTGACTCAGTTTCTTGTTGTTAACTTTGATATACGCATGTTTACCTTCCCAGCTTATGTGCTGCGCCATCTTTGATTTCTCGCTGCTAGCGAGATTTCCCCCAACGTCACGGACATGCGCAGTTACTAATATCCATAGCAACCAAGTGTGGCGTCTAAAGGCCTCTGTGTTGATGGTCTTGACATTTTAAAGCGATAACAAAATGATTCCTCCGAACGCTTCCCTCGTTAAATATGATAATCCAGTTCTTGTCAGCAGAAATACAGACAAGAAAACTCCACGGGTAAGTAAAAAATATCTTGTGTGGACGGTCGACAAGAATGCGAAACCTTTCTTAGTAAAATTTTGGCATTTGTGATCATCAGCATGAGTATTAACATTTGACTGATTGGTGAGGCAATCGAGTTAGGTTCAACTAAAAGGATTTTTAAAATTAAAGTTAGCGGAGTAATCATATTTAGTAAAGTTGATGCTTTATTGACATCCATTATATCATTTATATGCAAATTCCACCGCAAGGTATATTGTCTCAAGATCATTGACATATTATCTCTCGAATAAAGTAGATATGCATAGAGCACAGCATCGTGAACAGGAAACATATTTTTAGTTCGTATATGTAAGTCACATTTGCTTACATTAATATATTAGCTGACCTTTCCCTCTTCTTTCCTCGTACACTTGCTCGATATAAATCTCACATCTTGCCTGGCCCTCTTCTCCTTTGTGCATGGGGTCAGAGGGAATGTTCATGGGGAACATGTAACTCTGGTTAAAGTTTAATGCTTGCGTGCTCGCGCATACATGTTAACGAGTATGTCCGTGAGAAAAAAATGCAGGCACTCAAGAAGCTCAGATCAAGAAGTTCTGGTAAAATAAACCACTGAATCATCAAACAAAGTGATTAGTTCTACAATTCACAAGCCATCTTGATAGCATTTTGATACTTAATTCCTTTGAAACTTTTTGGACAAATATTTTGTGGCCAGATGCATGAACAAAATGCTTGATAAATTTTGTGCTGGCAGGCCAAAGCACTGAAGGCAAGCCCCACCCCACCAGCTAGCACTGGACCTATTCCTAACCCTCCTGCCAAGCAAAAACTGTCACCTGTCGATGCCAAGGCAGCCCAGCAGACAGATGAAATCCTCAACTCTATTCTGCCACCAAGGTAACATAACTTTTTATATTTCAGGCATGGGAATTGGATCACCTAAAAAATCTGAAATCTGGGGGAAATGATGGAAAAAATCTGAACGGGGGGTAAAGGAACTGCACACTGCAAGCAAAACGGAAGTGAGAATGGCAAGTTTGTCATGCAAATTTAGTCAGTGGCAGAAGAAAACAAAGCATTTTCAGCATACATATATAAAATCACCTACAAAAGAAAAGTGGCACCTAATTTTTTTTTTAGGCATTAACCAACTCCCCAAATGGCAGCCAATTCCTGTGCCTGATTTTTTGATGTACATTTTTTTAAAGTTTGCTTGGTTTTGTGCCACTCGTTGGTCTTGTTATGGTGCAATTTTTTTCTGACCATTGAGTTGTTATAAGAAGCCATGCTATAAGAGATTTAGGGCTTTGTCACAGTAGCTGGCAATGACCAACATATGGTTATTTACAACTGCTTTTTGGAAACAAAGCATTGACCAGTAGAAATTGCATATCTCTTTTCATTATTGTTAACATGCACAAGGAGATTTAGCCATGCAGATTTCTGATTACTTTGAAAGTTTTGGGCACTACCTATTTGGTTGGTTCAGTTGGTTTCCTTCCAAGAAGTGGCTACTGCCAAAAACTGTGTCTGTATCTGTATATTGCTGTATCTGTCTACATATATGCATGAATCACTAAGTGAATGTGGGGCTTTTGTCATGGGGACCAGAGAGTGGACAGAGAATGGTCAGCTGTGGGTACAGCAGGTGTCCAGCACGCCTGCCACACGTCTAGACGTTGTGAATTTACAGGAGGAGTTGGACCGCAGGCTGCAGCAGCGACAGGCACGTGAAACAGGCATCTGCCCTGTACGGCGTGAGCTGTACTCACAGTGCTTTGGTGTGTAGTTATTTTTAAATTATTGAGGTAAATCTATGTAGTGTTCTGTACAAAGTGCATCATTAATGGTAAGATTCTTTAACTTACATTTCCATATTGAACTGGAAGCCGATTGACATAGATGAAATAGAGCAGATGAAGCATGACATCTTTTGCATTGTTTGACGGAGTATACATGCATGCAGCCACATTTTCAGGAATAATTTGAAATTGGAGTAGTTCAGTGCAAAGTGACATTGTGATCAGCTTATGAAATACATGTGAATTATGTTAAGATTTAAAAAATAAACTATGAAGGCAGTGATTCTCCATACTTGCACTGGAAATAAATGCTTGATAAGTGCACATACTTAAAGGCCAATCTTAAATGATCTTTTGGGGGACAAACTTTGATGGCCTGACCCCTGCGTTCCATAATCCATGCACCTGCCAAGGGGGCTGAGTCTTTCTTACATAGCAATGACGTGTTTTCCCTTCACTTTGTGTTACATGGCTATACTAAGCTAGAAGCAGAGTGGGCTATCCCTAGTCCATGAAAGATCGAATAACATTGTAGAAACCTATGCATCTACACCAAATTTACACTTGACCAGCTGTCACATGACAGCTCTTAAGATCTAGATCTATTGCAAAAATCAAAACCTAGATTGTAACCACAACAGTATGAGGTCACATAGGCCTTTAAAAAACCCACAAAGGCCAAGGCTTTGTTTCTGGAACTCTGAGTCAGCGCTTGGCTGGTTACTGTTGTGCACAGACCTGCATATCAAAGGCAGGTGGACTCTTTCCAGAATGCAGGACAGTTTGCCCCTTCAAGAGCAGCTTTAACAAACAGGAATCTGTTAAGCTTAGAGAGAATGTACATAGCCACAGTCAAACTCCTTGCCTCTCTGTAGCTTACAGAATCAATTGTCTGGTGGTATAGCTGCAAAAAGGAAACATTAATTTTTTTTAAATATTCAGATGAACTCATTCGCCAAGTGACCATCAACTGTGCAGAGCGTGGGTTGCTTCTATTGCGTGTTCGTGATGAGATTCGGATGACTATCGCAGCGTACCAGACCCTGTATGAAAGCAGTGTCGCTTTTGGAATGCGCAAGGCCCTTCAAGCTGAACAAGGAAAAGCCGACATGGAGAAAAAGGTAGAGAATGCAAAGGAGCCATGGTATTACTGTATCAGATGCCTTTTTTGTAAAACATTTTATTTGGGAAGTTCAGTCCAGCCTGTGGAGTAACAGTGAACCTGTGCACTTTGGATTATAGTGGTTACTGAAGAAGTGCATCCATAAACCCTAACCTACAGAGATGCAAGAAATATTATATATTAATTACTCAGCTGTGTAATAAGCTGGCTAGATTCTATGATGGTGATAAAACTTTATGTAGATTCCTGCTTTTTTTTTTTTTTTTTTGCATGGTAGCTACGCTTACTGTTTTGGCACATCTCAAGGGATTTTTTTGCTCCTTTTGTTTTCACACTGTTTCAAAAATGTTTTTGTTCCAATTTTACACTATGTTTCAAAAATGTTTTTATTCTGTTTTCAAACTTTGTTTCAAAAATGTTTTTATTCTGTTTTCAAACTTTGTTTCAAAAATGTTTTTGTTCCTTCTGTTTTCACGCTATGTCTCCAAAGATGTTTTTCTTCCTTCACACAGCTTGAGCAGCTTGAATCAGAAAAGCGTGACTTAGAGCGCCAAGTGAATGAACTAAAAGCGAAGTGTGACCAGATTGAGAAGCGGGCAGCAGAACAAAGACAGGTGGAGGAGAAGAAGCACACAGAAGAAATCCAGTTCCTGAAACGAACCAACCAGCAGCTGAAGGTACATGCTTTGTGAGAGAGTCTGTAATAGCGCTTATCATACAGTAGGACGTTTGACAGCACCTCCTACAGCATCGTAATTAATTTGGATGGGAATGCAAGAATGTAAGAAAACAAATGAGATCTTAAATATAGTCATGCCTCACACCATTCACATGTTTGTGATGGATTAAGCTGGGTAAAACAAGAACATGCAAAATGGCTATCACTAAATAAGCAAGGAGGTACTCGCTATCTAGTTGGTGGATTTTTTTTTTGGGGGGGGGGTGGTGTTTGTGAGTTCAGCCAACCACAGCAACCATCTTTAAAATAATTAGTTGAAGACTTTAACCTCTGCTTGCTTCCAGTAAGGCAGTGCAACTTTGATATTTTTCAGACTCAGCTGGAGGGAATAATAGCACCCAAGAAATGAATAAAAATACCATGGAAAAAAGAACCTGTTGCCACAAAGTATATGGCCCAGCTTGCAAAGGACATTCTGCACATTGGTGGAACACTGGATGCTTATTTAAAAGCTCAGATTGATAGAATGGGGATTTCTTTTTCATGTTTAAATTGTTTATTCCTGTGTTTTTCAGTCTTTGCAGGAATATTTCTAATACTTTCATGGAAAAAACATTTTTGGGCTTATGTTTTAGCAAGTATCATAAAGTACTATGATAAACCATGCTGCATTATGGAAAATGTCTGCCCAGTTCTTTCAGGCAGATTGCAGATTCCATAACTTCAGAGAGATGAACAATATCACTCCAGGATTTCATAAAAGATTTAAAAAATGAGTAGGGGCTGAACTATGTGAAAAAGTTTCCAAGGATTCTGAATTTTTATTTCACGTTTTGTAGAGAACCAGTTTTATATCTCCTTACATGTATATTTAATAAAAACACACATTCAGTAAATTGGCCTATATTTGCCACTGTTTTTTTACTTGTGGGCGAGTGTAAACCAACTTCTTCACTGAGCACACATTACCTGTTGCCTGGGATGCTTTGATCAGAATACTAAACAGGTTTAATGCTGTTTGATGTGGCTTCAAAACAACATGCCTAAACAAAGTAAGCAAAACATAGAGTCTCTCAGCAAGCCTGAAGACATTCCAGATATACGCCAAATAAAAAGATGAAGTGAACACCGTTATTTTTCGAAGCAGCTCATCACTTATATTTCTTGGCATAAGTAATAAGTTTATCACAACATTTTGTATGACCTGCATACCTATTAACAAAAGAAAACATTCAGAAAAAGCATAGTCGGGCAGATGTGAAAGTAAACAATCTGCAAGCATGCATAACATAGGCATGGGCATATTTGTGCCTGCACATCATTCACCCGACCGCTCACCACTCTCACTCACATGCACAACCATAATGAAATGATACTGTTCCCTCAAATGTCGGCCAGAAAAGGACATATCAGGCATGCTTTTATCTAGTTGCAGTAACAATCCTCAACATCTGCCTTCCTTCAAACAAGACACATTTTCTCTGAACAGGTCACAGTTTGCATGATCCTTTAACGTCACCTTTAATCCATCAACATATGGCTGAAAAAAATGTGGAATAATCATTCTAAGAATACTAAGCAGAGAAGAGTAAAAAAACAAAAATCTGTAACAAAACTAAAGGCAATAACTACTTAATTCTGATCACCATGGATATGCCATTAAGCTGCTGAATCTCTTTTCTATTTTCTCAGGACACATGAGTGAAAAGCAATTGTATTTAGTGCACAACGAGACAGGGAGGTGTTGAGTTCAGATCATCTTGTCTATAACTGCTGCTTCCTGCCCCAAAGAGATGTGAGACTTATTGCATAAATATATAAAACAGTGACAATGCCATTAACCACCCATGTCATTCTAGTTAGAAGAATAAACAAAGGGAAGTCCACACCAGCCTTGACCACTGCAGACCAAATGGTTTACAGTGGACCAAGTGGGTTACAGGAGACAAACTGGGTTACACCAGACCAAGTGGCTTACAGTGCATGCAATGCGTTACACTGGATCAAGAGGGTTACAGCAGACCAGGTGGATTACAGGAAATTAAGTGGGTTACAGCAGACCAAGTGGCTTACACTGCATCAAGTGGCTTACAGTGGACCAAGTGGGTTACAGTGAACAGTGGGCTACAACGAACCAAGTAGGTTACAGTGGACCAAGTGGGTTACAACGAACCAAGTAGGTTACAGTGGACCAAGTGGGTTACAATGAACAGTGGGCTACAACGGACCAAGTAGGTTACAGTGGACTAAGTGGCACACAGCAGACCAAGTGGACTACAGTTGACCAAGTGGACTAACAGCAGACCAAGTGAGTTACAGCAGTCTGCTGGATACCGAGGTGCTGCAGAAAATATCCTACGGAAGCATACAATTTTTTCTGTTCTTGTTAAATGTTGGTTGCCTGGTATTTCCTGGAGCATGAGTTAACATACAGAAAGTTTCTGTCAGCTACTTGGTTCGCAGCAGAAAAATCTTGAAGGGGTTGAGAGAATCAGCAGCTCACCAAAGTTTATACTACATCCTTACTCTATATAATAATATCCTAACTTTTTTTTCGATATGATGATATCCTAACTTCTTCTATATAATGATATTTTAACTTAAAATATCCTAACTTCTTCTATAGAACAATATCCTAACTTTTGTATATAATGATAGACATGTGCTTTGTCAAAATCCCCCTGCAAACCAACAATACCTTGTAGGTTTTTCATAAACATGAGTGGGTAGCTAATGCGACTTTGGACCCTGTCTTTCTTCCAATCGCATTTGAAATGAACTGTCCTGCTTCCAGCAACTTCTTAATGTCCACACCCTGCAAATTACAAATCCTCTTCAGCTGAGAACATCATGGAACAATTTTATTAGACCTACATATCCTCCACCAGTAAAGCTTCCCGCCCCCAAAAAAGAACCCTGTAAAATTTTCGAAAAAATGACACATATTCCTACATGAGTCAGCCACCTGCTCCCTTCCACACAAATTCTCCCTCTAACTCACTGTTTTAATGGCCAGTCCATTCATCATATAGACAACGTCTTCTGTTGCAACATTGCCACTGGCTCCCTTAGCATACGGACATCCTCCGAGTCCTGCTACAGAGCTGTCCACAACACTTATCCCCATCTGCAAGTAATACATAATATGAAGTGGTCCACACCCCTTTCTTTTTAGTTTTTTGAATTATACAACAGATTGTAGTCTAAACAACACTCAAAAACAGCTAGTTATCTTCTGTGGGCAGTGGAATAACAGTTCTGCAATGGGAAAAATGTGGAAGATGATGTGAAAGACAAAGATGAGAAAGAAAATCTGCTCAAGTGAGATCTTGTGGTGGCATAGGAATGCTTACAATGTACATGGTGTTCAGCAATTAACAATGACAAGCATGGGCTGGCCAAGAAGATGGTTTGCGACTTGTCCACGTCCTTACTAGACATTAGGCACCATCTCAGATTTCACACAGCATATCTCTCCTT